>LNKV01000092.1:0-33211 GCA_001465935.1 Clarireedia homoeocarpa
TATTTATATTAATAATTAAAAATATAAATATTAAAAAATAATTAATTTTATATTAGTAAACTAATATAAATAATAATATTATAAAAATAAAAGAAAATCTAAATATTTATATAATTATAATTTAAAAGAAAATTATAAAGATTTTATAAAATTAAATATTATAAATTTAATAAATAATCTTTTTTAAAAAATAGTTATTAATAAAAATAAATTTTTAAAATATTAAATATAAGATTATTAAAAGAAATTTAAAAAATAGAAAATAAAAAAAATATTCAAAAAATAAAAAAATAATTTAAAAATATAATAAATAAAAATATATTTAAATATTAAATAAATATAATAATCTAATAAAATAAACTTAATTATATAATATTATTATAAATAATTTATTATAATAATAACTATTTAATATATTAATTTAATAAAAATAATATAAAATAATATTTTAAAAAATTAAAAAAGTTATTAATTAATTAAAATATTTAATTTATTATAAATAAATAAATAATAAATTATTAAAAAATAATAAATATTTTAAATAGAAATAAAACTTATTAAAAGTTTTTAAAAAATAATTTTAAAAATAATAAATTTAAAATTAAATAATATTAAATAATTTTTTAATACTTATAAATAATATAATTTTAATATTAAATTAAAAAAATATATTTATATAAAATAATTAATATATTAGTTTTTAATAGAAAATTGAATATATTATATAAAAGTATTAAATAAGTAAATTAAAATATAATAAAATATAGAATAAATTAATAAAACTTAGTTTAAATATATATATATATAATCCTTAATATCAGCCACCGTATCACTAATCGTACACTAAGTCCTACACTGGGTGTTATAACTGTGTCGATGGTAGAGGTATCGGATTTGGGAAATGAGTTGGTATTGCAGATGTGTTAGTTAGAGTCATACGTGGACAGCTATCCAAATTCGCTGGCAGCTCTCTTACAAAGGTAGCTAGTTATTCGGGGTATGGTATTTTACAGCTGTGATGACACTGGTGGGGTATTCGGTTTGGTAGAACTAAGGTTATACAGTCCTTTAGGAGAATTAATCAAACACTTTTAATTACATGCCTGCTTCTACTCAGATCTAACATAAATGTTACTTCTAATCTATATTTGATTCGTATCCAGTCCAGTCTACTCAGGAGTAGCCATCTTTTCATTTTCAAGTTCCGGAATCTGCTGTGATCGTATATGTTGAATATTATCTTCAGTCTCATAAGCTTCACCATCTACCGTATCGTTCATATCAAAGGCATTTCTAAGACCTTCAAGGTCATTCTTTCCCGTTTTGCAGCCAATGAGATATCCAATCTTCATAGAATTACTAAGTTATTCTAGACGCTGTCGCTGGCACTCTTCTCCTCCAGGGTGGCTTGTTCCTTGTCAGTCTTCTTAGTTTTTCCACGGTCTTCCTTCTTGAGAGACTGCAGGCCAGTCTTGTGCTCCGCATGCTCCTGAGACAACTTAGTTTGCCTGATAAATAAGCTAATAAGAAGGCCAGTAAAGCTGACACAGGCATAGAGGATGAACATCTTTTGCAGCGCATTCCAATAGGTAGCTCTGACAGTCCGCCTTTGATCTGTAGGAAGGCCCGCAATCCTTTGGATACTGGCGGAAGCGTCTCGCCCATTGAATTTTGACGCAAGTTGTGGGCCTAAAGCATATCTCAGAAGACGTTGTTGTGAGTTCATTACGTTGCTAAAAACGACACCGCCAATGACGACAGAAACAGATGTGCCAATTTGACGAGCGAAAGAGTAGGCGGAGGTGGCTGCGCCGATATCTCGTGGCTCTATATTGGTTTGAAGGGCAATGAGAGGTGCCTGGAAGTTGGTGCCGGATCCAAGTCCGGCGATGATCTGAAAGATAATGATGCGGTCCCAGTGAGCTTCGTCGTCGAGATAAGTCAGGAGGCCAAGTCCGATGGTCATGACGAATAGACCACCAACTATGGGCCATCGAAAGTTTCCAGTCTTCTTGATAAACATTCCAGAGCCTACCGAAAGAAACGACGATGAAATGGCGTATGGTAGCAGGTACACTCCCGATAAGAGCGGGTTGACTCCGAGCACGGCCTGGAAATACAAAGGCAACCAGTAGCTGCCACCGAGAAAAGCCATGGAATGCATAATGCTCAAGCTGTAAGCGGAGACACTGTTTCTGTAGCGGAATATGCGCGGAGGAATCACAGGATAGTTGGCAAACCTGGACTCGTAGATGCAGAAAAGTCCAATGGTAAAGGCACCAAACACAATAAGGCAGATAACAGTGGCGGATTTCCAGGCGAACTGAACACCGCCAAACTGAAGACCCATGAGCACCATGAGCGTGCCACCAATGACAAGCAGGTTACCAATCCAATCGATGGCAGCAAGACCTTGTTTGAGAGGCGTGCGAGGATTATGTAGCTTGAGAAAGAAGATCAAAACGGCAAGAGCCACCCCGCCAAAGGGAAGGTTGATAAAAAAGCACCAACGCCATGAGACTCTGCTTGTGAAAACGCCGCCAATTACCGGGCCTAAGGCTGATGCCAAAGCCCAAACAGTACTAAGCAGACCGAAGTACATGCCGCGATCCTGCAGGGAGAAGAGATCGGAAACGCAGATGTTGGGCAGTACAATGGCACCCCCACCTCCAACACCTTGAATAGCCCTCGCAGCAATAAGCATACCTATACTCCGGCTTACTGCGCATAGAAGCGATCCTAACAAGAATATGCTGACTGCAACGAGCAAGGTATGCTTGCGACCAAAAATGTCCGATATCTTTCCCCAGATTGGCACGAAGGAAGCGTTTCCAAGAAGATAGGCGCTACCTATCCAAATGTAGCCGACAGGAGCGTCAAAATGACTAACAATGGTGGGAACGGAGGTAGTGATGATGGTAGTGTCGAGAGCGGAAAGGAAAAGGGACATGCAGAGAGCTCCCATGATTACTGTCGTCTGGAACTTGGTCCTGTCAGCTTCGGTCAATTTGACGGGTTCCGTCGGCTTGTTCTCGGTAGACTCCTGTGTGCTTGTCTGACTGCCATTGGCAGTTGCAGGAGAAGGGTATATTTTTTGAGCGCCATCTTGTATAGTAGTTGGGATTTTAATGCTGGCTGTTGAATTATTGGGTTGGCCTATGGAGTCCGGTGTCGATGTTGCCATTATATCTGTACGCTCTGTACGCTCCGTAAGCTCTGGCGGTAATTTGTCAACCAGCCAGGAGATATATGAAAAAGACTTCCAGAACAAGACACTTTCCTTCTTTTATTTTCGGGGGCTTGATGCAACGCGACTTTGTCGCTTACCCAGTATCTAAAATGAAGCAAAAGGACAAGAAAAAATGAAGAGAAGTCAAGGGTACAAGGCGGGGGAGAGATTAGTTTATATAGTCGAGCGATAAGCGGCCGCAATATCCGACTTTTCACAAATACAATTATTTAAGCAATAAAATAATAAAATAATAAAACAATAAAATAATAAAATAATTATATAATTTAAATATTAATTAAAGATGAGTAGAAATATTAATTTGGTTTCATTAATTATTTTCATATTTGTATTAAAATTATGAAATTTACAAGAGAACAAAAGAAAAAGAAAAAGCCTTTAGAAAAGCAAAAGAAGTATTATAGTAGTGCGTCTATCTCAACCAAGCTAGTCCCAATTAGGTGTATTGTGTATATGATATAAGAAGAGTTATATGATATTAGCTGATACTGATCGAGACAATTTATATCGCTGTTATTCAATCTAATTTTCATTAATTATAAATGAGCCCATCCCAATTTAAACACTGCCCGGGATACTTTGTAGTCACGTAATGCTTCAATCGCTCTCGCGGGCTCACTAGCTGTCACTATAATGTCCTTATTCGCTGTTTTTACAAATCCATTCTTGCTAGCGCTGTTCACCCACTGCACGATTGGGTCCCAGTATCCTTCCGTGTTGAGCAAGCAGACACCCAGCCTGTGAATTCCCAACTGGTTCCATGTAATGACCTCAAAAAGCTCTTCCATAGTGCCATAGCCTCCTGGGAGGCCGATGAAGCCGCTCCCAGGACCACCGCTGAGAACTTCCTTCATTATCATTTTCTTGCGAGTGTGCATGTCCTGAACCACGGTTGTGCGACCATATTTGGACTCGTCGGGAAGGTAAAGGTCAACATTGGCGATTTGGTATTCGTCGGTACGTTCATGCTCAGCTAGGACTTGGGGGATTATGCCGTGTACGGCTGAAGGTCCTTTGATCGAACAAACAGTCTTTGCTACTTCGCCCATGAGGCCGATAGTACCACCTCCATAGACTAGAGTTTCGTGATATTAGTAAATGATCGTCTTTCTTACGAGTAAGTATTAGCGAAAAGCATACTCAAATCAATATCTTGCTCTGCTAATGCTCTCCCAAGAGCTCGGGCAGCTTCCACATATGCTGGATTGGTGCCGCTGCTAGAGCCGCAGAAGACACCAATCTTTGCACGGGGCCTACTCCCATTACTCTTGATAGTGGTTTGAGTCTGCATTGGAATATAAGAAGACATGTGAAGGTATTTTGTAGATAATAACGATGTTGAATCATTTGCTAAACACAAGTTAATACAGTAGTGAGAGTGCACAGCCAAGATCAATATAGAGGAACAAAGCTGAGGCGGGGAAGAGGTGGTGCTGTAAGTGACACAAGTGGGTATACTGTGGGTATACTGTAGAATGTTGCATTCGGCCCTAAATTTCAGCGGAAGTGCCATGTAAGCACGCTATGACGTGCTAGGGACCCCAACATTCTATATGTAACTATAATAAAGTGGCCATACTTTGTCACTGTGGAAGCAGTTACGTCAAGAGGACTACAGGCAACTGTTTTTTCTTAGTGCGTTCTCAGCGATATTTACTCACCTTCCCTGGTCTTTCTTGGCGTAACTATTTTTAATGGAACGAAACACTAATAGTCAATGAACGATAAGAAAACCGTGGTCAAGGAATCACAGGCAAGCGCACCTTCATCAGCAAAACTTGCAAAGTAGGGAATAATAGGCGCCACTCACAGTTGAATGTGTGAGGCTTCTCTAAGCTACATTGTGTTTCTAAGTCGTTGTATACCGATAATGAAACTTTGTGCCCCTTTCTCTATTCCATGCAATTCTTCTTCAAACGCTCTTCAAAAGATACTATACTTTTATGTTGAATGTTGCAATTGATGCGGTGGTACAAAACCTATGATAAAGTCTTGTTGGAGTTGCTTCGATGTCCTCTCGCCTTGAGATCCTCCTTCAACCACCCCAAGACCAGCTCGCCCAGTCGACTATTTCCTGTTTCTGGCACTATTCTATCCAAACCCTGCAAGAACTCATCCGTATTGCCCCATTCCTTGACCGTGCCCAAGCTCATGTGTACCAGATGCGAAGGCCATCCAGCTAGGTTGTCCAGAATATGCGTAGCATAGACAATTGTACAATCTCTCTGCTCCGTCTCACGTTTCAGCCAGTCCAGAAACGCGGCGCGACTTAGTACATCTAAGTCCACTGTGATTTCATCGAGGAACAATATTGTCCAGGGTCTTAGCAGTCCCATTGTGAGTTGCACGCGGCGTCGCTCACCGTCTGAGACCGCATGCAAGCGCCAATTGGTGTCAATGTCAAGTATAGAGATAAGCTCGTCTCGTCTCTCAGGATAGGCATCTCCGCCTACAGAGCGGAGCAGCTCTACCACACCCACGTCATGACGGACAATAGGATTGGTAACCCATTCCAAACCAAGATACGTCACGCCTTCAATAGTCTCTTGGAAGGGGTCCACTCCACAAATACGGATTGTTTTGGCTGGAGAGAGACGCTTGCCTGCGAGAAGTCGAAGAAGGGTAGTTTTGCCGGAACCATTAGCCCCAATAAGCAGGGTGCGTGATCGGGGAGGGAGATCGAGTGTGACATTGCGAACTCCCGTTGGATACTCGGGGAATGTGAATGTGAGGTCAGTGACCTGGATTCGAG
Source organism: Clarireedia homoeocarpa (assembly GCA_001465935.1). Taxonomy (NCBI): domain Eukaryota; kingdom Fungi; phylum Ascomycota; class Leotiomycetes; order Helotiales; family Rutstroemiaceae; genus Clarireedia; species Clarireedia homoeocarpa. Next base: position 6,003 of record LNKV01000092.1, read on the forward strand.
GCGGTTCAGGCATTTTGGATTGAAATCAAAGAAGGATGAGTATTGATTGGTGGAAAGGCGAGATGATAGGCATCAAGTTTATATACATTACTTTACGCTACCGATTGTGTTGTGGGAAAAACATACGACATTTTGACCCCACATCATTGCCTTCGAAGACACTCTGATTCCTGAAGAAATTGAAGGGATGGAAATGGTCTATCGAAGCAATACTACGTAAAGGTGAGGGGCGCGAGTGGGACTGTTGGGTCAATGCATAGCACACAATTTGAGCGGCAAGGCAAGCTCAACGGCTGACGTGAGAAATGCCCCACAGCACAGTCGTTGCTCTCTTGTGACCACTGTGGAGATCACTGCAGCAATTGTGCCGCTGGTACTCTCTCAGGCATAAAATACTACCTGTACTGTAGTTAAGATGCGCCGGTTTATATTTGCGGAGCCTGCTACTGGATTGGAGCCGCGGTGCGGCAATTTTGCCATTGGTACTAGCGGAAATTCATACTGCCCAGCGTCTGCCGTCAGCTAGCATAATGTACTGTTCTAGCTTCATCGCTTTGCTTGGAATTTTATCATATTGTAACTCCGAAAATGCTCGAGCATACTTAGTGACTATTCATTCTCGAAAACAAACTATTTGATTAATTCAACGACACAAAAGAATAAAACAGAGAAAATCAATATGAGTGATTCAAAAGAACTCACGGGCTTTGACACAGCCAACCTCCCTATTATAGACTACTCGAGAATTGAAGCCTTCTTTTTTGATAAAGCACCCGAAAATGTGATCGAGAACGAGAAGCTACTGAAAGCTGTCAACGATGTCGGCTTCATCTACCTGAAGAACCATGGCATCACCGACGAGAAAATGAAGCGGCTCTTTGAGTACGCCAAGGAATTCTTCGCCTGGCCCATCTCGGAAAAAGAAAAGATTGAGTCCTGCGAAAGCAAATTTTTCCATGGCTGGTTTTCGCCGGAGCGCACATCGAAAGCCAGAATCGCCGACCAAAAGGAAGCATTTGACATTGGCGATGACAACAACCTGGCTCGTCCCAACCAATGGCCTGAGAATTGGCCCGAGTTCAGGACTGACATGAATTACTTTTTCCAAAAATGTCATGAGATCCATCTTGTTCTGTTGGGCACATTTGCAGAGACACAAGGACTCTCTAAGGATTACTTCAATCCTTTTGTGAACGAAAAAGACCACTTCTTTCGTTTGCTTCATTACCCGGCTACTACACCAGATTCAATAGGGAGTCGTCTGCGAGCCAGTCCTCACACGGATTACGGCACTCTGACGCTTCTGTTCAATGACAACAGTGGCGGCTTGCAGATTCGTGGGAAGGATGGTCAGTGGTTGGAAGTACCACCGATTCCAGGCTACGCAATCATCAACAGTGAGAACCTCCCCCTTCCTTGTAGACATCTCCTTTGCAAATTGAAGAAAATTAACGAACTGAATAGTTGGTGACCTTCTTTCTCGATGGTTCAACGGTAGCCTTAAGTCCACCGAGCACAGAGTGGTCGAGCCCCCACCTGATAAATCCAAGTTGGATGCGGAAGGAAGGCTCCCCTCACGATATGCTCTCGCGTGGTTCGGCAATCCAAATAGAAATGCATGGGTTGAGCCCCTCAGCTCTTGCATTACTGCAGAGAACCCTAAGCGCTTTCAGGGTGTATGGGCTGGCAAGCATGTGGCGGACCGAATTGCCAAGTTGCATAAGGATGGAAAGGCTCCAGAGGTTTGGAAGGACTCTATGTATAGAAAGACGCAGCCAGCTCAGGCTCAGGCTCAGACAGTCTAAGTCATCGAAGTTTAGATACATATGTACAGATCGTGTACTCAGCCTAAACAATTTACTATGCCCTGGGGGTTCTCCAGGAGGGTCAGTATAACACCAGAGTATGACTTTGAGTATCGCAGTGGTATTTGTGACTAAGATATAGAATATATGCCTCGCTGCGCTGAAGATTAATTTGTTCACATCTGAATCAACTGCACTGAACTTCGTCGCTATACCGGTAGAGATGAAAAGTAGGGATGCCTAACATACCCATCTATCCCCAAAGTGTCCTGTAACGAACATGTTGTCTTGTGGGAGATCGATTGTGCTATAAAAGACGTAATATTACTCCAATTTAAATGTGTTATAATACGTAAAGGCATTTTAGCCTGCGTTGTGCGATGGAAAATTATGCTACTGTAAATGATTGCCGGCTAGAAGGCGATACATTATGTTTTAAATCAGGAATTCCTGCATGACGCGAAGGATTTTCACATGATTCTGCCCCGCAGCGCAACGCTGACAGCCTGTGTGCATGGGGAAGTGCCCCGTAAGCAGGCGATAACGTGCTAGAGAGTCGCTATGGTAACAGTAATGATAACGTAATAGTAATAGGAACACAAGCCCAAATGCAACCTTCCAGGGCTCACTGACTCCAGTAAAGGCGTAGCCCTTCAATTTCTCTATGCTTTGACAGCTGCATTCTCAAAAAGCTCGCAGCTCTGAGGTCCCAGTCCAAGATATTCATACCCTACTTCATTCCCCCCTGCACTTTGGTTCTCATTCAAGCCGCAGATCAACGTCCGGAGTTGTACGTTTACAATACAAGTTCTGTATATCAATAAGTCTGACACACCAAGTCCAAGGCATATGAAAACTGCACTTGTCAAAGCATAATCGAGTTATTGCTGCTTACAGTGGAGTTAATGGTGGGCATAGTCGGCTACACTATTAGGAAGAAAGCTGCCCTGCACGCATTTGGGAATATTAACGTAATGAGGTGCTGATGAGCTCCCAAACTTGATAACCGACCTAGACAATTTCGCTGCATCTAAGAAGGTCGTCTGCTCCACCAACAGTACTACTGTCGAATAAGGCAAATCATACCTGTAGTACCACAGGTGTGATTCATAGCTACAGTATTGCCCTTTATGGGAATACCCTCAGTACAAGACAGCTGGTCTATATAATTAGCCTAGATCTTCCACTCAGTCACAAGAATCAGACTCAATTTAACCGCACTTGTATCTCTATATTGTGACACAGTATTGCCCAATTCAAGTTCAACACGAAATATCTCAGTACAAGAGTCAACCTCTTGCCAAAATGGTATCCTCAACTCTAGTCCAAGGTGTTTTACCTATAATCCCTCCTAAGAGACTTGAGGAACAGCCATTTGGAACAGCATATGTCTATCCTCCTGAGTCGAAACATGTGAGTTCCAGGTCCGAGATGGCTGTCTCTAGAATTTATTTTAGAATATTTAATGATTTACTTCTACTGAGCAGGGCGTTAGTATCTCATTGCCGACTTGGGATTCTACAATAGCTTATTTCGAAGAACCTGAAGAATGGAAAAACGAACACATAGAGTGGTGTTACCCGAGGTACGTGCAAAGCACCAGCCGTTTTGTAAACTCATCTTATTGCGATGTCACGCCTAACTTGAAGCTAAAATTGTTAGATTCTTCATCAATAGGCCAATTCGAGAACTTGCAGACGCAGCGTTAGAAAGACTCAACATCGCGACTGGCGGAGACACTGCATGCCTTCTATTTCCCACAGCAAGCTTTGCTCGGGATTGTGCAAAGCACATTGTAAAGGAGAAACCAGATGTCATTGTTGACATTGTGCAGTTTCAAAGTCCTAAAAACTGCGATAGGAGCGCGGCCCAGGTCTTAAGCATCGCAAGCTTTGCCATTGCGGTGTTCCCGAAAGAAGCCAAGTTGCCAGCGATGATGTTCTGGATGTACGTTGGAGGAGGATTGACAACGAGACATGCCATCTTCGCGAAAGATTACATCAATTACCTGGAAGCTACATCTAACAATCAGAAGACGAAGATTCAAGCACCACAGCCTGCCACTACACTACCGACTCCCTCCTGGGTGTACGATATTGTCCCCACGACCATGCATGTCAAATCAATAATTGCCAATCTGTCAACTTCTGAGAGTTTTTCGCTCCCTGTAATTACTGCAGACCATGTAACTTTGTATTCAACTGGAATGAGTGCCATCTACCATGCTTCCCAAGCCCTGCAAGCAGTGGCAACAACGTCCACGGTGGTTGCATTTGGGTACGTTTTATCTCCATGCTAATACCGCAAAGTTCGTCCTAACGTAAAATCAGATGGATATATGACGAGACTATTCACAATCTAAAGCACGGCCCCTGGGAGAAATTCATCGGATACAAGCGAGGAACAAAACAGGATCTGGAAGACCTCACAGATCGTCTGAAAGCCGGAGAACGCATCGGTGCATTGTTCTGCGAATTGCCTAGCAACATTTTCTTATCCTCTGTTCCATTACAACGTTTAAGAGCTCTCGCAGACGAATATGGTTTTATCCTTGCCTGCGATGATACAGTAGCTGGTTTCATCAACCTTGACCTTATGCCGTACGTAGATGTTATGCTGACCAGCTTGACCAAGATGTTCAGCGGAGCATCTGATGTCACAGGGGGGAGGTAAGTCACCCTAATAACCAAGTGTCATTGTTGAGATTACAGAGTGTGACAAATTGTAGTGTCATTGTTAACCCAGCGTCGCGTGATTACAACACTGTCCAACAGGCTTTACAATCTCGATATCAGCCTGCCTTCATCTTTCCGCTCGACACAAAAGCTCTCAAACATAACAGCCAGCATGTGCGTTGGCGTGCCCAGAGATGTAACGAGAATGCTCTCGCTGTCGCTCAAATGCTGCACGGCCATCCACTGATTAAGCGACTTAACTATCCTTACTTTGACGAATCACTGCCTGTTTATCGTAGCCTTATGCGTAAAGGCGGAGGTTACGGCCCTGTCATGAGCATAATTTTCCATGACGAGAAGGTTGCACATCGCTTTTACAACGTGCTCAACATACCTAAAGGATCTAGCTTTGGCACTAATTTCACCATTGCAGTGCCGTTTGCGCTGCTAGTTCACTATTACAATAGAGATAGAGTTGCTGCCTATGGCCTGCCTGAACATATTATACGGATAAGTGTTGGGCTGGAAGATGTGGAAGATATCAAAACAGCTATTCGGATGGCGCTAGCAAAGTGCTATGAAGGAACCCAACGTGAGAGCAAACTCTAGGGGAATTGCACATGCAGGATTCATGCAACGGGAGGAAAGTCCTGCTCCACTGGAAAATATAAAGCTTCACCGTCACCCACGTTCTCAGATCCAGCTTTCATATTGACGATTTTTTCATCATTTTCTCCAGTGTATAATCTTCCTGTTGGTTTATTGAACTAATCTCGTATGGGTACAGGAGTACTACTGAAACGCTTCACTAACTAAGTCATTGCCCCATATGGGGATGCCCTCAATACAGGAGAGCTGGGCTATATAGGTAGCTTAGATCTACATAGAAAGGAGAATCAGACTCAATTAAACCTAAGCACACGTACCTCTTTGACTGGTATGGTGGTGCTCATTAATTCAAGTCGAACCAACACTTCCATCATGCAGTTCTTAGTAAAGCACAACTTCCACCATGGCCCGATACAGATCCAAGACGCCCGCTGTACCCAAGTCTAAAAGAACCAAAGGTTCCGTTGCACCTTCTGAATATTTCTCTTCTACCAAAGATCCTGTACCCGAAAATCGAGGCTCGGTGAGAATCCACCAATTGAACCACACCGGCTGAAGGATTGGTATCTTCGAGTAACGATATTATCCGATTTTGTTCGGACTTTCTGGGGCCGTTTCTTGCCACGATTTCTACTTGTCCATAGTTTTTCAAGCTAGATAAAATGCGCTTTATTGTAAATAGTTAGATAGAAGGAATTGCTCTATTAATCTAGAATTGTAGTCCGATTCCAGGTATTATAGTCTATAACGATAGTGGGGAAAACCCTTTCAACCTATTCCGAAAGTTGGATTTCGAATAGGAAACTCGATTGGTGGCCGGCTATAGCATACCTATGGAATGTGCAGATTCAATCTCGGAATCGCCAGAAATCCAGCCTAGTACTTATATTTTTTTTTCTAATTGAAGTGATTAAAACATTGACGAGAATTTTTCAAGAGACCCTTCTATGCGTTGCTGCTGCGTATCAGTTAAAGATTTATCATGGCTCGTTTTAAAGATTTGGTGTCGGAACTACGAAAATGTATGTAGAATAATACCTCACGCACACTCATATTATGTCGCTCCAACTTACTATCGACGACAGGGGCCTTCTCAACCTCAGATGACAACGAAAACACTGATAAGCTTCTTGGTCACCCAGCGTCATCCTCTGTCTCATCGATAGACGAAGAGGAATATTCATTGCCGTCTCAAAGACAGACACAAACTCAAAACAAGCACAGAATATTTTTCATCTCCGTTCTTCTCGCGATAGTTGTATTAGGTGCAGTAACTCTTACAGCACTCACCAAAGACAGCCACAGCGGCATTGTACCAAATTCACCCCCGCCACCTTCTCAAGGAGGCTCCCAAGTCGTCGCACATTGTGGTATCTCAGCACAAGAAGCTATTGAACGCGGCTGTTTATGGGACATCATGTCTTTCGGCTGGATCCACCCTCTCTGCTTCGATAAAGAAGAAGCCGACCGCTGGGCAGCAAAATATGGACCGTTCAGATGGTACATTGATGACGGGCAGCCAGTAGACGAGAAAGAACAGCCTCTGAATGAAACTTTGACGCAGCCGTTGAGCTTGGACGAGATTCCTTTCACCCAAGCAGTGTGGACAACGCAGGGTTATCATATTATGCATTGTTTATATTTATTGAAGATGGTGCATATGGCTGCCTTGAAGAACGCACCTGTGAGTAATGAGGCGGTGAATTTGGGACATACGGACCATTGTGTGGGATTGATTGGGAATACTGAATTGATTGAATATGATACAATCACGACGCCAGTGCGGCTCCTCTTTGTACAGTGTGTTACTCTCACATAATGTCGGTCGGTAAATGCAGGATAGAAGCATGGGATATTTCTTGACTCGTTAGATAGAAAACGAAATATTAATGTTTCTCTCCCCAAGAAATCAAGTGGGAATTTACGGTCTTACTATGCAAGTCTACAAAGACAATTTTCACTTTGTTTATCTCTTGACGATACATCCCTGCTTGGATTGTATAGCAAGCTCACGCGAAGCTACGTATTATTTATCAGGCTGTGCAGTAAAAAACTGTATCAGCGGATATTTCTAAACGACTCTTTTCTACGGATTTTATCTTTTACTTTAGAGTAATCTGCAGATTCTGTTCCGAATTTACAATCTACTCTATAGATTTATAGTTTATCTATAGATATCTGCGGATAATCCGTATATATAAAATTTCTACTTATTTGCGAATAGCTTTAAAAATCCGCAGTTAGTCGGAATATCCGCGGATTTACTATAGTAGTATTATCTGAGAATTGCTATTATCTGCTCTGGAACGGATTAATCAGCGGATTGTCTTAGTAATACTATAGAACTTCTACAGTTAACTGTTTGTATAACCTATTATTTATATAAGCAGCTGTAAGCAACAATTGAATCTCAACCCTCAGAATTAGGGCAGGTACTTCAAATTTGAGGTTCAAGCATAACGGATACTATGCAGTAATCATTACTTACATAGAGCAACATTACGAAAGCACCTCGTGGAAGAAATGTAAATGCAGTTCCATTCCAGCAACCTCTCACCTCATGAATCCTGAGTATTCCCACGCCAGCAGCCCCTCACTTATGATCCCGGTTATCCGGAAACCCCCTCTCGCGCTCACTAATCTATCAAACTCATAGAAGTCATACGAATATTTTACTGCGTTCCGATCTTGGTTTTTGTGGCTGTCACTAACCCTTCAACAATTGGGTGTTTAAGTAACCCGTGAGCGACCGAGTACGATAATGCTCTGCAGATACGAACTATTGGCTGATGAAAAGCTTGGGTACCCGCATGGAGCTATGTTCAATCTTGCTCCAAGTATCCACCCGCCCGCTGATCCGAGCAGAATTATCGCCAATCAGTACATAGACACTTATCAACTGTCAGAGCTAGCATGGAAGAAATCCTATTTACTCTAAGTTACTTGGTCTCAAGGATAAATAATTCCACCCCTAGTTGCTTTGCCTTCTAGTAGCTTCTGAATTTTGGCCAATCAAAGAAGTCATAAAAAGTGCTGCTTTAAAATTCTTATCTCAAATCATCAGCAATGAGATATCTGCTTGTGGGTAATATGTGCTAGATAGCAGTAAAGCAGCACTAGATACAGTTTTTGACGTAGAGCAACTAGGGGTGGAATTATTTATCCTTGAGACGAAGTAATAGTAAGCCCTAAAAAACCCCTGTGCTGGCGCTGGCGCTAAGTAACGTCAAAAAGCTTGGTCAACGACTATAATTCAATTACTATGCTGACGATCGGTTGCAAACTGCCTCTATCATGATTTCTATGTTACTTCGGATTTGAATCGTCCACGGAAGCCTTCAAGCAAGCCGATCATGCTGTCTTGTATCATTTCTTCCTCTTTTCCCGCCACCCTAGAAACACATTTGCTTTGGTTATTAGAAGTCGTTGTTTCTAGTAGCTCCTTACAAATCTTTTCGGCCCTAGCCTTCTCTATCTTGAGAATGGCTTTCATGATACTTGGAGAATTACCTACGTCTGTAAATTCCATCTCCCCAATTTTAATGCTCAGTGCTACTTTCTTATCAGTGTCACCCTCACTGTCTATGGAAAGTTCAGTGGGGTTAGAGAGCAACTCGTACGCATTATGCACTTGCTGAAGAATTGCTACGCAAATGATCAACAAGGTTGAGGTAAGACCTGGCTGACAAGAAGAGCACTGTGCCAAGGTTAAGGTTTCGCAAACCAATAGGCCATTCCGCGTTGCTGCGAATATGCTATCCAGTGATGAAGCAAAGTTGCTGCGAACGATAGAATGCAAACTGAAGAGACTGAATAGTGCAGATTGCAGGCAACTACAACTGCCCGAAACGGATTTCTCCAAAAGAGGATCAAGATTTTTTGGTTTAGAGGGTAGGTCGTTTCCATGTGATTGCTCAGTAGCCTCAAACCGGTCGATCTTATAGTTGATATTATGGATGAAATTATCATTTTCAAAGAAGGAGTCCAAAATAGGTATGCTGAGTGGACTGTTACTATAAAATTGAGAAGCTTCGTGGAATGAAATATTATCATCCGGGATATCAGTTGATTCATGCATGACTGCCGGTGGCTGGCATGTGCTTCTAGAATTGGAGTTTTGGGGATCAGAGGTTGATCTTTGATGTTTCCGATGGAGCGTTTGTGGATGCAGCACTGTTATGTCTTTTGGATCTGAAAAGGTTAGCCCTAAATATATTATGGAGAGTTAGGTTCACGAACAGAAAGCTTCGCTGTCATTGCCATGCAGATCTGTTGCTGTTGAGCTTGTCCCAAAGTCTAATTATTGTTAGTTGAGAATGTTATAGGTGAAAGCCAACCTACCCTCCATATCTCGATCAGACTTAGTTTGCGAAGGTAATGAACTTTTCTTTCTGGATAACTCTATTGGCAATGGTGGTGCTGACCGCTTTCGTGATCGCACCATATCAACGGCAGCACTGTAGGTACATGTATTACCGTTTAGACTACATCGTTGACAGCAACCAGGCTCTCGGGTACACTTGACTTTGAACCGATAGCATTGGTCACATGCAGAAGTCCTAGTGGGAGCCGTAGGTTGTTTGGAGGTCGTTTGATAGGACTTATCGTCCGTTGCAGAATGACTTTCAACATCATCGATACTGGAGTGGTAGTTACTTGTATCTTTATCGTCTTGAGAGGACTGCCACCAATCTAAAGATTGAGTGCCTGCTGATTTTAACTTTCAAGTCCTTTCTCTAGAGGGAACTGAGCTTACCATTGGATTTCATTGCTGGCGTTGGTAGTGGAGTTGGTAGTGGAGTATGATTTTGAATTTCTTCAAGGCCTAAAGCCTTTGTCAGAATTACAATTAACATTGAGAATTGGAATGATAAACCTTCAATTGACAGATTTGAAGTATTTATTTGAGTTGAGTTCTCCCTTTGACTCTGGGTGCTGCTGTCAGTCTCGTTGTGGAATTGCCGGCGACTTTTTGCACTTTTCTTAGGCCTTCCCATGAACTTTCCAAAGCTGTAAGTGCAAGAGCTTCCTAACTCCGCGCATCTTTGACATTGAATTGGATGTTTCGAACAATTATGTTTGGTGCGGAAACACTGATCACAAGCATTACTTCCGATCTTGCACTCGTCAGGCATAATTTTCAAATAAATTGTTATGTGTAGATGTGGAAAATAGTAGCAGTAACTCTGACATAAAGATATATGAGCAATCTCACCTTGGTTATAAATATATTCTAAAGTTAGTCTTTTGCCGCTTTCAAAGAGCTGGGCAACGTCCAGGGGGACGCCTGCTGTGCTAACCATAACAAGCAGTTGCTAAAAGCTAATATGTCTGTCAGATTCCACCCGCGCACTGCCAAGTGAAGATGAATCATAATTGGTGCATTTGTATGGTCCTAAATTCCTACACCTACTGTTGTAATAGCGTGACCCGGCTGGTGCTGGGGTATCTGGCGTGGCATTGCAGCGTAACACTGCGTTAGACTGGCTGACAAGCGGGGTTCTATAGTTCTAGGCGACACAGCGTCCCAAAAATGAAGAATCGGAGGAACTTTGCGAATGCCCATCGTAATATTGTGGATCAAATTATCGGGCTCCGATTTTTTAGATTACGATGTTTAGAGTTCTCTATCGTCAATCTGTCACAATTTTTTATCATTGTGTAGATAAGTCCTGTCTCCAGCACAGTTGTTGATCATGTGAAGACTTGCTCGATCGCCGCGCTTGGCTGGATAGTGTCTGATCGTGCTATGATAAGTCGATTATCGGTGTACTTGTCGCCATGGGTGGTTCATAGCGTAAGTCTCCTGCGTTTACACCCCAGCTTCCTTGTTATTTTCTTCACGCTTGAGAGCTGTAATGTTAAAGTTATAGATTCGTGGTGATACGAGCCTTCCTCTCGTCTCAAGGATAGGACGTGTTCCCTCAACTTTTCGTTATTCAATGAAAGATCACACCATAACCTGACTTGATAGATAGATACTCCATCGAGGTTTTGGAACATAAAGCTCGAGATGGGAAATAATTACGTCCCCTCGACGTTAAGCAATAGTCAACGGCGCCAAGATGATGCCGCTTGTCATTTTGGGGTTTGTTTTGGAATAATTCACGTGAGGAGTGGTTGTACACTACATAGCGCATGCAATTCAATATCAGTACAGTACAGACTGTACAGAGATAGAATGCTGTACAGAAGTGCTAGCTCTGAAAGGAGTTAGAATATCATACTTAGACTTGCAAAAAATTGACTTATATCAAATTACTTATCATCTTACCATACATGTGAGGAAATTTATCCGAAGGTAAACCAACGGTTTCAAATGGCTAAAATACGAGACGCCTCGAGGAAAACAGGAAAGCAGCTAACAAATCTATAAATGAGTGACTGAAACTTCGGATTTTAGTGACAGTCTAATAATATAGACAACTATAGACTGGCGCGGCTAGGAATTTTTATCTGTACACTGTATACCCCGTGACTGCCTGTACACCTACGAATACATCTTTCAGCTGAGTCTGACTCGGTTATCGAAATTACAACAAATCATCTTGCTACAGCAATCACAGCTCCGGCTTCAACTATAGAGGATTTAAATCCCTAGGTATATCTAAACTATGTACATAAGACATAGGATACTATTTCGTTATATAGCTTAGCAAATCTAGAGAATATGAAAGTTTAAGTGTAAAGGTAGATTGACGAGAATTCTTTGAAAAACTTCAGTCTAGTAGATTTTATATATAAATATATTTTCATTTAGCTTGCCTCTCGAAATCTTCCTTTACTTGCCTCAGAGAATCTAATCTCTATCTCGAGCTCATCAAGCCATTCTTTATCTTTTCTTACTAGTTGCCTGAACTCCTTGTCTATACTTTCCCGTATAGAAATATCGATGTTCTTTGCAAATGGTTAGCTATCTCTATTTAATATTCCCAAAACGAGAAATGTTCAAAATTAAAGGAAATAGCACTATATATTACCTGGCTATACAGTGGTTTGGTCCTTTTCCCCTCCTCTTTTTCTCTATTATCCGAGTCTTTGCCTTTTGTGCCGGGCGGAAGATACTCATGAAATATTCCAGGAGTGACTGAGAAACAATTCATGTAGGATCTGCAAGTATCGGCTAGACTAGTGTCGAATTCATATGGGAGACCATCGACACTTAAATGGTATCTATTGTCAATCAGCTTTTAAGTTTAGCGAAGGGTATCACTAATACTCACAGAATACGTTGGGCACCTTCATATGTTACAGCATATGCCAGAGTTGATAAGGGATAGTCGCTTCGGTGAAGAACCCTGGTGGCTGTTGAGAAATGTTTTGATACTCCCGCATTTCCAGAACTCAGATTCCTAGGAACCGTAGGGTCATAGATAGTACTTCTTTGACTTTCATCATCAGGTATCCTGTCTCCCAGAGTTCCGAGCCAGATAATACTATCTATAATATTAACCGAGAAGACGAGGACTGGGGAACATGTTATAAATACGTACTCCCAATTTTTTGTAAATGATGATGTTTGTAATTTGTCAATTACCCTTCCCATCTGTTCCTTGATCCTTACATCCCAGTCTACATCATCTTCTATTATCAATGCGCTGGTGATTCTCTGATGAATTATTCTGGATTCGAACGTGAGCTTTTATCGCAGCAATGGATTTTATTAGTCGTGTAGCTCTACCTTCGTATAATATTCATATGACCTCTCCAGCTTCCAATGTATCCATTTCCTGTCTTCCTTGTCATGCCCTACATATATTTAGTAAGCTATACATACTCAGTTCTAGAAACTTCACATTTTGAATAACAAATAGCACTTACTATTGGAAAGGCAACTTCATCCACGTCTTTTCCCCACACGCCATCTGCAAAATCTACTTCCAAATCCGCGACTGCTGTAGCTAATTGTAGCGAATCTTGACGATCAGTTCGAGAGGGAAGACTTAAAGCAAAGATCTTTTGGAATCCAAGTGTTCGGTTCGTAGCTGGGACTTGCGAGAAATCAGAATAGACAGATACTCTGACTGTAAATACTACCAGGAGGAAAATCATGAAAACCGCAATGGATTTTAATACGAGATTGCGATAAGAATGTGACCATTGTAGCCATTCTTTCTTGTTTTGGGTATTGGAATGCATGCTTATCAGTCGTGCGAAGAAGTATAGTAAATTTGAGTGATGTAGAATAGCTTTGATTTTTATGTATATACGGCAACGCGCTGAAAAGTCCGAAAGGTTTCGGATGTTGAGGGGACCTTGATTAGTGATAGAAACCAAGCTTACTGAATTGTGAGCCAGAAAAGAGGTTCTTAGATCCTATTATGGTATAGTAAATTCTATAATTAGAACCAAACAATAGTATATTTTAAGATTTCAGAATATTATTGAGCTTTAAGATAATCACAATTTCCTCGCACTCCAGGCAGCACAGCCTGCAGCCAGGACTCCCATTCTTAATACCCATCTCAGGGCCTCCGTTTCATCAATATTGAATTGTTTGCATCCCCAGAAGATTACAGATGCAACAAGAGCTGATAACATCTGTGGTGTTGCAATAGCGATGTTGTGTATGGCCATCGTCACTCCAACTCTTGACCTGAGGTCCACACTTTCCGGGTTGTCAGACTGATCTTCTATGTCTTTTTCCGTGGCTTCTAAATTGGGAAGTCTAGTCGAAGCTATGGTGGAGGTAGAAAATTCTATCTCGGCACTGATCATGGCAAATGGTGCCCATTGAGTTAGAGTCCAGGAAATACCAAGAAGCGAGACAAATAAAACACTGGTCATGAAACCATCTCCAAGCGTTGCCCCAAACAGTGCGAAAGCATTGATGATATGTGAGATCATCCAGACTCCTGGAAGTGTCAGGCTTCTCCTAACTGTGTTTCGCCGTACCTTAGAGACATCTGACTTTCCAATTGCGAGTTGCTCGCCCTTCTGCCACTCCAGTTCTGAAGTAAATGAATAATCTGGGTTTTTGATGAGATATGGCAAGCTAAGGTTGGCAATGAGTGCCACAATCGAAAATACCAGCATTGCCAGAGTAGCATGTCGAATTGACTGCTGTCGAAGGGCGTTGTAAAACTTGGTAGAGGGTGGCCCCATTTTTTCAAGCAGAGTTTGAGCTTCATCTAAATTGATCTAGTCAGTATTCAGAACCAAGTAAGAAAATATGGAGCATAAATATAGCTTACATAGCCTGCTTAGATATCTGTACGCAAAAATTGAGTTAGTGATACGATTATTTTGAAAATCACGGGGTACTCACAATACGATGTTGAAAAGGAAAGGGAACCAAGCCAACCATGCAAAGAACTGGACGATACATATTCTTTTGATTGTTGGTGGTAGCGTTAGTATCGCCCTGTAGATCTCTGTCAAAATTTGTCCAACACCCGATTTCTGAAGTCCACTATTATCGATATCTACTGTCGTCTCCTCAATCATCAGAGATGTAATAGCGACAGTGGCCCCAAGAAAAATTGAAGCAATTAAGCAGAGACCCTTGAATTGAGAATTATTCAGTGATTTCAACATCTTTGGCATCTCAATAAAGGCACAGCCGTACCCAATTGCACTCCCAATGATGACCACAAAGCTTGCAAAAGAATTTGCTCGGGCTGCTTGAGTACCAGGACACGCATCTGCAATCAATGCTCTGATACTTGTCTGAACAGGTTGAATAGCGATATTCAGTGCCCATACTCCAGCAATTGCGAGCACTTGAATGACCAACTTTGCGCCGAAGCCATGATCCGAAACTCCCAAAATTTTGCAGATCAGTTGAATGCCCTCGCTTGTCCAGGAAAGAGCATTGATGCAAGCTATAGTAGCAATAGTCCCGTATACCATGAAGGGTCTTCTTCGGCCCCATTTATGGGCGCAAAAGTCGCTCTTGTATCCGATATACGGCTGGAGGAGAGTGCCACAGATTGGTCCTGCAAGCCAGACTAGGGATACCACGGATGGTTGTAAGCCAAGAGAGGCAAGGTAACTCTGATAATAGTAAGAAAAACAACCCATTTACATTTATTGAGACGTGGCATACTGATCCTTGAGCCATAACTGTTGCCCAAACAACCTGGAGTCTAGAGGTTTATCACTTAGTTTCATCGGAAAGTTTCGGGGATGGAGTCATGTTGGCTCTTACCCTCCTATACTTATCGTGAGACAAATTAAATACAACTTGCAACGACCTGCAATCTCATCTTCTCTACGTTTTCGCATCCCCTCATTGCCCTCAGCTGGTGCTTTTATTTGTTCATGGTGACGCATTTTGTGAATTTTCATTAGCAAGAAGCCGCTATTGCTCCAACAAAGATCAACGAATAAAGTTTGATAAAACCAGTAGAGAACAGGTGTATAAAAATGTCAAAATAGAGAAAGATCCTAAAGAGAAAAGCACGCAAGTGTACTAAAGCAACTCGAGAGGAGTTAGTAGCAATGCACTCGATCTCCACTTGGTTATCACATTCCTCGTCGTAAATTTCATGTTTCTAGAAATCGGGTTCACGAAGTTCCGAAAATACTCGGTACACCCTCTACCTCCCGGAGCCACAAATTCAGGAGCACCATAATTTTCCGATACTACATTACTGGCAACGTTATCAATAAGTGGGTACTGTGTTGCTCTTTTCTATCCTATCTCTTCTTGAAGAGACCTAAGGTCCCCAGGTAGTCATCGATCCTTTTCATATTTCTTTATCATAAATTCATTTGAGTCAAAGTGTGATCCAAATCATAATGAGTAACACGCATCCTTCCTTTTTGCAAAAGTTTTACTAATTGTCAGGCCTAGAACCTCTCCATGACGATGAAATGGGGGCTAAGCTCTACGACCGAGTTCCCTTGGTCGATGACGATGACGAAGAGGGTCCTATAATGGAAAAACCTATGCATCATCGTCCACAAAAGAAAAGTCTTCGCGCTATATGGCAAGAATGCATTCAAGCACCAAAGTCCCTGCTCATAATAAGCATTCTCGGTACTCTTTGTCTTATTGCCCTCAGCATCGCGAGTTTCACCGTTCACGTGCCGGGATCGTACATTGTTTTCCGGACCTTATCCCAACAACATTCACTCCAGCCTGATTTTATCGATGCAGGCGAGGGGCCGCTTGAGCTAGCAGGAACAACAAGATGCGGTAGTTTTCCAAGTCAAGCAGTGCAATTCGGGTGCGTTTTTGATCTTATGAACTACGGGTTCACAGCCTCAGAGTGCTTCTATGAAGATCTGTACGAGGAAGCCCTTGCCACCGGACCATGGGAATGGTATATTGGAGAAAATCTTACAGTTCCAATACCCCAAGACGTCGAAATACTCATGCGATCAGTGGAGGTGTGGACGCAAATAGAGTACCATTACGAGCACTGCAAGTACACGCAAAAGATCGTAGCGCGGGCAGTGGAGAATGACGATATTCTTGTTCCACAGGAGATTGCGAGGGACTATCACAGGAATCACTGCGCTGATTTGATGGGAAGGTTTGAAAGAGGGGATTGGGGGAAGGGTGAGATTTTTAATACGTGGGTCAGGACGCTATATAATCCTTGTGTGAGATTGAGTGAGATCAACAATGAAGACGTAGGATTTGCGTGAAATAATCTTGGAGCTTGGGAGGGAAGAGCGTGAAATTGGAGTTTCTGTAAATAGTTAATTCTCCAGAATAAGAATTTTTATTTGAGAGCTTTTATTTCTCTCCTTCTCATACTTAGTATGTTTTTAATACTTTACTACTTTACACGCGGAGCAGAAATATTTAAATATTATAGCCTTGTTTTCAATTCTTGGCATTTGAATTAGGAAAGGGTTCTCGAATAAGCCAAGAATGAATAAACGGCTCGGTAGCTCCGTACTTGGAATCATCCTGAGAAAAAGTACGTATTAATTGGAATCCATGTTTTTCATATAACCTTTGCCCTGCAGGACTGGCCATCACTATTGATTTTAAACCTGCTTCATCCACATGTTCGAGAGCTTCTTTCAACATCATTGACGCCACTCCACGTCCCTGATGCGCAGGATGGGTTGTCATATAATCCACCGCTTCTTGGATGTCAGATAGTTAAGCTCAAAGATCATGGAAATAAATTAAACATACCAAAACAAGGACCTTTCTCTTTCAAAATCTCTTGCTCAACTTTCGACAAAGGATTTCCAAACTCCGCTGCTATTGCATAATCCATCCCCCGGATTCTTCCACTATCTGTCACGCCTTTCCACCTCCTCTCATAATCCGCTTGTTCGTCGAAGCTCGGTTCAGCGGTCTGCGCATCAGGCCATATTCCAGCATACTTTTCGGGTAAAATGTATCGCGAATATCCTACGATCTCTCGTGAGTCTGTATCCACGACTTTGAGATGTCGTTTGACACTTCGGTCCCTGATGAGACTCCATGGCAGGCGCTCAATGCAATCACTTATTATCTGTTCAAGCGTCATATTTACCCAGAGGATCCTCCAGTGTTGATCTTGCCAGAAGGCGCTCATCATGGCTTCCGCTAGACCGGGTGCATCACATGTGGATACTGGTTGTACGGCGTATGGCATTTTGAACTTGATAGGACTGGGATTTCAAACTGAATTATTTAGTTCCATTCTTTTCCATATTCAAAATTATTTGTTACTTCGCAGAAGTAATAAAATGACCAGGCAACCCCCCAATCCCTCCGATCATCCTTTCTCCCAAGACAAAAACGGCGAAAGAAGTCCGAAACCTTTCGGGGCTATCTTGTTTTCGCGGCGACCCGATTTAAGTACCTTTAACAAATTTCCGTAACCCAAAATTATCACTACAAAAATTTTGTTGCTCTTTGACTTGTCTCAAGTCTTTAACCTATCTTTACTCAACAAGCGTGAAGATGTCTCGTAAAGCGCTTGGAACATTGGTTGGAAAAATGAAGAATTGTGAGTGCCACTTATGCAATCTCAATTTTTACCAAAGCTAAACATCTTCATAGCACTCTACTGGGATTCTCATCTATACTTTGCGGCTACAAACGCAGAAGATGAACATTTCCTCTCCTTGGGTGGAATGGACCTATCTGGCGAAGACACCTACGATACGGAAAAGCTCTCTAAAGCGACTAGTTACACAACACACTCACATGCTCCGCGACGCCGGTGGAATTGCTCCACAATTATTGCCATACTTTCAAGTATCCTAGCCGCGACTCTCCTGTTCGCTCTCGGCGCGCTTCTTGATCGCAAACCGCTTCCCATTAACTACGTCCCTGCTAACACGAACAATCTCGAGCCCGCAGGATGGCCTTTAGTAGAAGCAGGTGACAACGTCATCGTAGACTGTGGAAATTCCCCAGAAGAGGCCAAAGTATTGGGCTGTGTATGGGATCTCATGTCCTTTTCCTGGACCCATCCAGCATGCTATAATAAAAACGTGTCGGATGCGTTTCTGGAGAAATACGGACCGTGGAAATGGTATCTAAATGAGAATAATAAACCGGTGGGAGAGGAGCTTACGGAAGAGGATTTGCCTTACGTTCCAATGGTTTGGACTCAAGAGCATTATCATATCGCTCATTGCACGTATATTTTCAAGCTATTGCATATTGCTGTGAGATTCCTTGAATTTCGATAGTAGAGAAAATTTGCTGACATGGTTTTTGATAGGCGATGAGTGGCCATTTGGTGACTAATGAGGGTATTGGAATGTTTCATACGAATCACTGTGTGGATGTGTTTTTAGATCCCGAAAGAGTTCCGTTTGAAAAGGTCACCACGAGAGTACAACTGCTTTTTGGGAAGTGCGTTACGATTAGAGATGTTAACTAAAACATTATAGCTAGGTTGTAGTATAATTGAGTATGCTGTCTCATGTTATTTCTTTCGTGGAAGAATGTATTTCGGTTTGGATAACCCACCAAGAAAGTATTTCGATTTGGATGATAATGAATGTGCCAAAGTCATTCCAGTCGATTCACGTCTGATAACATAAAAATACTTCCCTCAGCTTTGGAAAACCGTATTTTCAACCATTTATAAGAGCCTGTGGAAGAAATTTATATTAAAAATTTAATATACAAACTTCGGATATATACAGATTTGAACCGAAGAATATAGAGAAACTTCAGCTGGAAGTTTACTTTACGCTCCAAACCTACATAACAGCGACTTATGCTAGGGAGATAATTAAAAATGAATTTTTAGCGAAATGTGAAAACCCAAAAAGTAACGCCACTTCTGGAGAAGTGACAATTTGGGCTTATGTTTGATTTCTCAAGAAACTACTAAGAGATAAGATATCCTCCAAGCTCGACTACCCACACTTCTATGTACCTTAAGCCGAGAGTAGTAGTGACTGAATTATGTAATATATAACTGGTGCCAGAACTTTTGTCCGAAAATGTTCGGCTTACACTTACCGGAAGTAAATCCTATAAGCTAAATGAATGTCATGCCCTCTGCCTACTATTATCAACTCACTCAAATCCTCAATTTGTCTGTCTTTTCAGAGCTATCACAAGTTTTGTTTTCAACCATGGCTTACCCTGGAAAGCCCAAGTACAAACTCCTCAGCAGCATATATAGCGATGCCGATAAAGAAGAAGCCGACCCATTCCTACCAACAAGCACACTTCAAGGCACACACAGGCTTCATGCATTTCGAATCGAATTGTTTCTTCAAATCGCTACCTTCTTCTTCACGATAATCATTCTAGTCGTCTATATTATCAACCCTTCCTCTTCGTCATTCCTCAAAAATCATCCTGTCTCTAGCGATGGTGTTCTTCCCAAAGGCATGTCCCGTGTAAATCCCACCACCGCCCATCAACTCCAGCCCTGTGGTCTTGACTCGGAAACCGCCAAGGCAAATGGCTGTATTTTTGACTTGATGACCATGTCGTGGCTCGCACCGGAATGTTACGACGATGAGCTTGCGGAGGAATTCCTAGAGGTGGCTTCGGAGCCGTTTTTCTACGACATGGAGGGTACGAAACCTATCAAGGATTATGTAGAGCTTTCAGAGGTTAAACAGATGGTGTATACTACTAGGAGATATCACATCTTTCATTGTAGTTATGGCTGGAGGATGATGCACAGGGCGTTGCTAAGGGGAGGGGTGCTGGAGAGTGGGTTGAGTGGGTATCATCATACGGAACATTGTACGGATCAGCTGATGAACCAAACTATTCCCTTTGACAAAATTATCACGAGGATCAATATCGACTTTCCCGACTGTTAAAGATAGAGTGATTGGGATGATGGAGCACTAGGCTATAAACTAGGATATTTTCAACCAAATATACAATTTATTCAGGAATTTTGTTTAATTGTTATTTTCAGAGTTGTAAGATGTCAAATATATTAGCGCGACTACAAAATAACCCACCAGGAGCAAAATTAAATACTTATGTAAGACATTCTGTGAGAATCGGTGCTGAGGTTCCGGGGTCTTGAGTTTCGGAGTCCGGAGTTAGACCTCGACAGCAACTGAGACCACAATCATAACATTTTTAGTATAATTATTTTGACAGAAAGTAAACCGGAGTATCGCATCCTTTGATGAGTTTCGGCATCTTTCGAGGTGCTACCAATCGGGCGCGAGTAAGTGGAAATTAGAGCCCGGTTCTCTCTGGTCCTTATACTTACCAGGTTCTCCAGTGAGGAATTTTTTTATCTCACCTTGACATATGAAAATGGGAATACATGAAGCAGATATCACCACTACCAGACTTCGAGACTCTATGGCGGAAAAGCGTCCAGAACAAGCAAAATGGGCGTTGGAAGGAGTTGAAGAACAGACTATCTCCGAAGTTGATAGTAGAGATGATATGAGCCACGATACTCTCCATGACATGCCCTTTTCTCAAAAGGAATCGATGACGTCCAAATTTCAAATTGCGTTGAAGGACTTTGCCATCACTCTTTTACCGAGTCCGATCTCAAGACTGTGGGGTTATAAGGTCGATGTTTCAAATCGCCAGGGCCCCACGGCATATCTGGATGGAATGCGAGGAGTGGCGTCATTTTGCGTCTTTCTTGAGCATGTAGCTATGAGGTTTCATCCTCTGATGTTTGGGGAATATGGCAACCATCCTTCTTTCTGGCAACTCCCTATCATACGTCTTGTATTTTCTGGCAGCGTTATGGTCGCGATATTCTTTGTCATTTCAGGGTTCTCGCTCGCACTTCGCCCAATAGAAATGATCTACGAGAGAGACTGGGAACGACTTCACCATACGTTGTCTTCTGCCACATTTCGCAGAGCCTTTCGAATCTTGCTTCCACCTGCTGCTGCAACATTCATGATGATGCTGGGCGTGAGAATGCACCTGTTTGACTCCAAGTACTCCGGAACAGTGGATATGGACCTTGATGGCCCAATATATCGCGAAAACTTTTTGCTCCAATTTGTGGATTGGCTAGAATATGTTTTCAGCAAATTGATATATCCTTATGAGTGGGCAACTCCTTTACATAACGTAACGGACTCGGAATATGCGGCGCCACTATACACCATACCAAAAGAACTATGGTCTTCTTACCTGCTCTTTATTACCATTACTGGCTTAGGAAGATTGCGACCTGCAGTTCGTATCGTATTTACAGCAATTTTGATTTACTTCGCATTCTGGTGTGAACGTTATGACATTTCTTGCTTTCTCTGCGGGATGCTCATTGCTGAGCATCACGTTCGTAGGGCTAGGTCTACATGTATATCTAGCTCCTTGTGCGGAAGAATAGGGGCTACTTTTGGATGGTCCGCAGTGCTGTTCATCGGCTTCTGGCTTGCTTCGATTCCTCATACCCATGGATCATATGGGTCTCATACTTTCGGATATCAGCTTATTGCGACTGTGATCCCGTGGGAACCCAACGTTTTCGTCCCAGGAGCTATCCTCATCGTTTGGGCAATCTCCAATCTGCCTTTTCTCCAGAGAATCTTCATCACTGCAATTCCTCGATATCTGGGCCAGATTTCATTCGGTCTGTATTTAGTACATTGGCCGATCCTGGCTGCCTGGGGTTGGTCGCTTCAGCCAGCCATCTGGAAGCTTACTGGAAACGATACTGATTTCAATCATGCCTTGGGATTTGGGATTTCGATCATTTGCATCACCCCAGTTGTGGTTTGTGTAGCGGATGTGTTCTGGAGGACTATAGATTTGAAATGTATTAAACTAGCGAAGCGATTTGAGACGGAGCTCGTAGTTCAGACACATATCTAGGTAACAAGGCAGTTCCTAGCATGAATTAACTCGTATATGTTATATGTTCTCTACAAGGTTATTCTATTGAGCGTACGATTATGCAACTCAAATTTGACATAGCTGAGAAAAACATGTCTTTTAGATATCTTTCCAATATATATTGTAATCTTGCCTCACTTAGCCAGGAGCTTGCCGTTGTGATTACTCTTAGTTGTGATTGATCTATCAAAATGATCTATCAAAATTTTACATCTCTTAAACATTTTAGCTACATCTATTAGGAACTCTCCTAAGGTGGCTACGGGATTCGTGGTATATCAAGGAATTCTAATAACTAGTTAGAGGCAAAAATATCTCAGTCTCCTCAGGATAATGATATTGAATTATCTATGACTTGAGCTCACCATTACATAGAGAATACAGTATAGTGTCTGAAGCACTATCAAAGTAGCCAAAAGGTAGTCTAGCACTTGCTAAAATCTTCGAGAAGATTTCCGTTCGGGGCAGTGAACGGAAAGAGACCGAAATTTACCCACAATAATACAGCCAGAAATCGGGCCCGAACTTCTAACTAAGCTAAACTGCGAAACTTCCTGAAATCGCTGCCGGTCGCCAAAATCAGAGACAATCCAAATTGAAACAGTCTAGTAATTTCATTGCGCGATATGCTGGCTTGACGCAAAAGCACCGAACAAACATCCGTAGATACTGTCTGTGGAACTTGATAGTCAAATGTCGGGTCTAGAAATCGGTCTTAGAGATAAAAAATAACGTTAAGCACGATATAGTCGAACATAGTCTGCTATATATAGTTTAATCAATAATCTATTAACATCTTTTCTCATTATCAAATTAATTACTCCAAACACAGCCATCTTCAGCAGTCCATACTTTTCTATTCATCATGAAGCTTTCACAAGTCCTCGCTATCATAGCGTTCGTCAGCAGTGTTGCAGCAGCACCAATTGCAGGCAAGTTAGAAATCCACAGTCTGTCCCACTGTGAAGCTGACCAGTCATTGCTAGTCGATGCAAGGGATGCTTTAGATGCTCGCGAGCCCACCAAGGTTAAGGTCGACCGCAATGCTGAAGCTATAGATAAGAGGGAGCCTACTAAGGTCAAGGTTGATAAGAGGGAGCCTACTAAGGTCAAAGTCGATAAAAGAGAGCCAGAGGCAATGGAGAAGAGAGAGCCTACTAAGGTCAAGGTTGATAAGAGGGAGCCTACTAAGGTCAAAGTGGCCCGCGATGCCGAGTCCTATGAACTGCTCGAGTAAATCTATTCATATTTCAGGTAAACCACAAGGTCCTACCCTGAAGTTCTTTGCTAATATGATGTAGTACTTTATAATTCTTAAGACTGAATAACAACGAGCCGTGATAGGTGGTTGGTGGCAAGGTCAAGAAGCTAGATGACCGGATATAAAAGATAGTGAGGCTTATATTAGTATTGTAGGAAGGAAGTGCAGGTCTTCGATTTAGTCACTATGTCAAGTTTG
The DNA here is from genome assembly GCA_001465935.1 of Clarireedia homoeocarpa. NCBI lineage: Eukaryota > Fungi > Ascomycota > Leotiomycetes > Helotiales > Rutstroemiaceae > Clarireedia > Clarireedia homoeocarpa. The sequence goes on from LNKV01000092.1 coordinate 29,760, forward strand.
TATGTCTTTACATGATCGAATTTTGCTATAGCCTGTAGAATTGAAGATAGTTGAAAATATTTTCTTATTTAAATACTATCTTCGCAAGTTATACTATTTAAGAAATAACACTATACTCCCTCGGGTACAGGCCCCCACTTACGGCGTGTAGAGCCGGTTCCCTGCCTATACTATAGTCAAACTATCATAGACCTCGCAGTTAGGTAGTTCATATAACCTGATAGGCCATCTGATACCAGATGGTTGAAGGATCTTAATATCCATTACTTGATCATTACGTGGTACCCTTTTTCCTAATCCTAGCTGTTTACAGTTGCAGCGCCTCCCGTGGAATCACTAATTATATGAAACTTTAAAACATATAACAAAAACAAATTTCTAGTATAGAATTTAGAAATATACTGAAAACTATTAAAATATTTTATTTAATATAGAATAATAAAGACATTCTAATATAAGAATAGATTGATAATCAGAGACCCTTTTTGCCTGTGATAATAAAAGTCTAGAAACGAAGCCAGTCGATATTCTAGGAGTGGACAGAGAGAGTAACGGATGAATTTCTGGCTTCATATTCACTTGGCGATTCCTCAGAGGCCGCGCCAGGATCTTCACGGGCAGCTGTGGTTTCCTCGGCAGCAACGAGGCATGTAACCACCTTAAGCTCAACAGCCAGGTTCTTTACAATAAAATAGATTATTGTATTAGGTTGAGATTGAAGCTGTCGATCAAGGCAGAAATATAGGTGGATACTGTTCGTACTAACAGTTATATAAACTTAATTTCTGATAATTGTATCCAATTTTTGCATAGCAAACTGTCGATCTTCCGTAGATCTTGCTTCTACAACCGGAATTAGTACAGATCCCTCTCCCTAATTTATATCTAAATATATATCTTCCAAAGTCTGCTCACTATCAGACTCTATAATCTAAAAAATCGCTCGTTTAAATTACCGAAGTATTCGGTCTATTGTTTCTATAGAAAGAAGACTACTGTCGAATATAGTATTAACTCTAATTCGACCTTCGGAAGATTTAGCACTGAATCTGAAAGGTGAATACATTGTGATGCCAGTCCAGAAAAGAGCTTTCGTCAACCCACCTCCAACAATAAACACAACTCACGTACCGCCCCTCAAGCAGCCAGCTCTAACAAATCGCTACCACCCTGCCCCCCCGTCTTATTACCAGCCCCCCTACCCCCGAGTTCCACTATAGGCCACTCGGACGGCAACTCACCCCTAATCCTATTCGTAAATATATTTGTTCTCTCCGGCGACTGCATTGTATCATCCATGATTGTCATCTGATCTCTCGAGCCCGCATGCTCTGCCGGCCGTGACCCCGTGTTTATCCTCGCCCTCTTCCGTTTCATGATAAAATATATCACCGTCGCTGCCGCACTCGCGATTACAAAAAGCGGTATCAGCAACGCGATAGCGATTATTGTGCCGGTGGAAAGAGCGGGGGTGGATGAGGGGAAGGGCTGCGTGGTTGCGTTGGTTTGGGTAGGAATTTGGGCGGTAGTGGATATCGTACTTAGATATGTGTTAGACGTAGCGGATGTGGATATTGATATGGATGTTGATGCAGCGGCCTCGGCGAATAATTTGAGATCGGAAGATTGCCACATGATAGGTATGCCGTCGCCGCGGACAGTATACGCCGAGTCGGAAACGATGATTGTCGAAGACAAGATTATGTCCGTGCTGGTCCATGAATTAATTGCGTTCAATTTCGGAGAGAAGTATTGTAATATTGAGGTGGCGGATGTAAATGTAGAGACACAGGCGTGGCCGTCAGTTCTATAACTGAAACGGCTAGAATTGCGTTAGTAATTAGAATGAACTTACAAGTTAGCTGACATGGGGTCACCTACGATGGGCAGCAAAGAGCTACTGTGGTCGCAGTTCCAATTCTCAGCATTGTATTCCTTCGACCAAAACTACTCGGGAAAGTCGTCGCCTGCGTAAAGCCTCTGGGCACACTCCAGGACTATCTGCTTCATAATGAACAAGGCCTCGTCGTCATTTCGAAACATTTATACTGACAATAATATATGTTCCAAGGATCTCCAATCCTATACTCCGTGGTACTGCTAGGATAGCATGAGGGATCGATCAAATAGTTCTCATTATGACCCCAGTACATCACGCTTCCATAAGTATAAATGTCAGTACATGAGGAGGGCAGCACCAAGGTCGTCAATAATGGCCCGCGATTGAACGACGAAATACTATCTTGATCTGTAACAAGCGTTGTCGATATAGTCGACGATGACGGCATTTTTAACGTTGGCTACTAAGGCAGCGGACATAAAACCTTATGAGAAAAATAAATGATTGTATAGCAAACCAAGAAAAGAAAACGATTCTCCAGCGAGAATGTAAATTAAAAAGATAAGAATATGTATGGGGAGAAAGTTCCTTACGTTTATATTATGAGCGAAGCTACGCCTGTTTCACTTCTTGTAAGGAACTGTTATGCCTCTTGCCCCTGCTGGAATCCTTCCCACCACTTGAGTAGACCAACTGGGGGGAGTATTGGACCACCCACGCCTATCCACCCTATTATTGAATGAATACCCCCAAGACAATTTCTTTCTTGTACAACATCGGTCCCGTGGTCATATATAGTGTAAGTAGTATTGGCTGCGGAATCGATTTTCTGAAACTGTGGCGTTGGAAGAAAATAATAATCTCTATATATACTAACGAGCTGTCGCAGGGCGCTTTAGGTTCCCTGCTCGCTCCGTGTTATCGTTTCTTAAATATCACGTTACTATATTTTTTAATAGACTAATTAGAAGTTGTAAATAATAATTCTTTAAATAAATTAAAAGTTATATTTAGAGATAGTCTAGACTTACTATAATCTTATAAAAGAAAAATATATTAATTTTATAATAATAAAGATTAGTAAGAAATTATAAAAAAGTTTTTAAAATAATAATAATAAAATATAAAATTTAATTAATATATCAACTAATTATTATTTATTTTAAATATATAAATCTTCTTTTTATATTTATTTTATTATTATATTTTTTAAAATATTAATATTTAATTATTTTATATTATTACTTTAATTATTTTTAAATTTTAATATTTAGTTTTTAATAAATTTATTTTAAATTTTTTAAAAGTATATTTAAATTAAAGTAATTAGAATATATATATTATTTATTTAAAAAATTAATTTATATAAAAAATAAAAAATTATATTTTTATATTATAATTAATATATAATTTACAATTAAATATTTAATAATTTAAAAACTTTAAAATAAATAATAAATTAATTATAATAAAATTTTAAAAAAAAATTTTTTAATAAAATTTTAAATAAAAATTATATTATAATATTCTAGATAATATAAACTTTTTATAATAATAATTATTAATATAATTAAATATTTATATATAATATTTAAAATTAAATATAAAATAT
>LNKV01000092.1:33306-57036 GCA_001465935.1 Clarireedia homoeocarpa
ACAGTGGGAAGGACTAGCTATATTTATAGGCCCTTCAGGCCTCGCATTCCGAGCCTACAATCCTGAAGTCATGCTTCAGGCCCCGCATTCCAAGCCCTCAATCATGAAGTCATTCCAGGCATCGCATTCCAAGCCTCATTCCATGTGCTTTGCGATCCTGAACTCAGACATTCCATAGGCTCTTGCATACCTGAAGTCAGACATTCCATAGGCTCTCGCATACCTGAAGGCCTACATTCCAACAATATTTCCAATTGTTGTGATATCGAAACCTTTGTCTAAAAGCTTACGAAGTCCAGGTGGTTTCAATCCGGTCAGCATATATGTATAGTCCACGCTATGTGCCGGGACCCCAGTAGCTTCGAAATCACCACCTGGTCCACTAAGGGAGAGGTCGATGACGTGCAAGAATTCTTCTTCGTTCAAGGGCTGGATGCCTTTTCTCAAGAGAAGAGCTTCTATCTCCGGGTTCTTGTGGAGATGACCGACTTCGGAAATAATCCCGAGACCAGCCGAAATAGCTTTCTTGCCCTGGGAGCGGCGCCATCGAGCAAATGGATCGAGAAATCCATTTACTACACAGTAATTGCTCTCTGTTGCAGTCGCGACACTACCGGAAACCGAAGAGGTCAAAAGGAAAAAGTCGAGTGCTTCGTCGTTGCCCTCGAGCGCGTTGTGCAAATTCCATGTTCCTTTCCACTTAGGCTGGATACCTGTATGCCAACCTTGATGGCTCATGCGAGTGAAAAGAGCTTCATGAAGACCCATGGTCGCTTGTATCACACCGCCAATAGGTTTTCCGGTGGCTTTGCAGGCTTCCACAGCTGCGTTTAATATCAGCAGCCTGGACAACATCTCCCCTGACAACTGTGACGTGAGCTCCTGCGTTTTCGAGGCGAGAAACAAGATCTTGCGCGCTGGGCTTGTCACTGCTCGGACTTCCGAGGAACACAAAGTGTCGTGCACCGCGAGATATCGCCAATAGGTTTTCCAGTGGCTTTGCAGGCTTCCACAGCTGCGTTTAATATCAGCAGCCTGGACAACATCTCCCCTGACAACTGTGACGTGAGCTCCTGCGTTTTCGAGGCGAGAAACAAGATCTTGCGCGCTGGGCTTGTCACTGCTCGGACTTCCGAGGAACACAAAGTGTCGAGCACCGCGAGATATCATCCAGTGGCTCAAACTACGGCCCAAGCCTCCGAGACAACCAATGAGGAGATAAACCTTTTCCGGGTCGAAAACTGTAAGGTACTTTGAAAGTGCAACCTGCTCACATATTAGATTTGCTCATTTCAAGTAGGAAAGTAATCATAGCTTACTGAAACCGGACTTTTTTATATTTACGTAAAGATATACAGAAGGATTTGTTTCAATTATGAAGCTAAAATATTACATACTTAACATCTATTCCTCATAACGTCAAGAAACCATAGGAGGTATATTTGTTAGAAGTAGAAGAGATTATTATAAATCTATAAATATTTATGATATTATTAAAGTCTACGATTCTACACTGTGTGGGTTGGGTAATTTTGTAGTAGATGAACTAACATAATGACCAAGCACTTCTGACAATATTATAAAAGATTTAGTATTGTAGAATATATCTCTAATAGTTATTCTCAGTTGATCTCTACACCGAAGGAATATATCAAAATCCAAAGCAATAAAAGTAAGCTGACTCTTACTTGCTTTCATACTCTACATAAGCTAGTCTCGTAGTGTGATACTCATTTACAGGGAACTAATTCCTTTATACTTAAATCTAGGCATTCTCCTCAGATACACATCGAGAGCTGAAAAAAATTGTATTACTTGCATCTTATCCCTTGTAACTCTATAAGCATTTGGTTAAGAGTGAAGATTATAAAACTTGAATCTACCCACATATTCTCAAGCAATACAGTACTTTCTATGATATTTTAACAATAGAACACTCTCATACTTTAACAACTCTTTCAAAGCTACCAGCACATCTAAAAAACAAAATGGCATTCGTACCTCCCAGAAAGTGCACTGTTCTCGTCATTGGTGGCGGTCCCGCAGGCTCGTACTGTGCATCTGCTCTAGCCCGCGAGGGGATTGATACTGTTCTGCTTGAAGCCGAGAAATTCCCGCGGTAAGTACTCACTAAGCACTTGCTAAGTTGTAGCTTATTTCGATATAGCTATCATGTGGGAGAGAGTATGCTGCCTTCAATAAGGCACTTTATGCGTTTCATCGGTTGTGATGAAAAGTTCGATTCCCATGGTTTCAGAATCAAGGTAAGATAAAAAGCGAAATACTTGTTTAGCTTACTGACTTTCACTATCACAGAGGGGTGCCACGTTTAAGCTCAACTCTAAGCCACCTGGATGTTTGTTTCCTTTGACCCAATAGAGAAATGCTGCTGACCAAAGCAATAGCTACAAACTTCATTGCTGCTGGAGGCCCCAAGGGCTACGCCTATAATGTCGTACGCTCTGAATCTGACGAGCTCTTGTTCCGTCACGCTGGGGAAAGCGGCGCTCATATCTACGATGATTTCAAGGTGACCTCGGTGGATTTTGTCCCATCTGGTCTTCCTCCAAGTACAGATCCTGAATGCAAGATCCCTGACCCTGGCCGCCCAACATCAGCCAGCTGGACAAGTAAGAATGGTGCCTCGGGTGTCGTAAATTTTGATTATCTCGTGGATGCTAGCGGTCGTCAGGGGCTTATAAGCACGAAATATCTGAAGAATCGCACAATGAATGCTGGTGAGCAGCTTCAAAGCATCGCCAATTGGGGATACTGGACCAATGGTGGCACATATGGAGTAGGGACTGAGCAAGAAGGATACCCTTACTTTGAGGCACTCCACGATGGTAGTGGGTGGGCGTGGTATATTCCGCTGCACAGCGGCCAGGTTTCTGTTGGTGTAGTCCGAAACCAGAAAGTGTTAGCACAAAAGAAGCGTGAGAGTGGACTTGACAGCAAGGCTATATATCTTGATACTCTCGAGCACAACGCTGGTATGCATGCCCTCCTCGACGCAGCGACACTTATCAGCGACGTGAAGTCGGCTTCTGATTGGTCCTACAATGCGTCGGCCTACGCCAGCCCTTATGTCCGCATTGCTGGTGATGCTGGCTGCTTCGTGGACCCGTTTTTCTCATCTGGCGTTCACCTAGCGCTTAATGCTGGTCTCTCCGCAGCAACTACTATCTGCGCTTCTATCAAGGGCCAAGCCTCCGAGCTGGTAGCTGCTACATGGCATTCAAAGAAAGTGGCTACATCCTACACTCGCTTCTTGGTCGTTGTATCCAGTGCCTTGAAACAAATTCTCGAGCGAGAAGAGCCTGTCATTGCAGATTTTGACGAGAAATCTTTTGACCGGGCTTTCCAGCATTTCCGTCCGGGTAAGTTATCTATCCTCTTACAAGACCTTTATCACACTGGCTTTTAATAAAGGAGTATGTGCTAAGTACAGTTTTTTCTTCATATAGTTATTCAGGGCTCCGTGGACGTGAACACCAATCTCTCAAAGGCTGAAGTGATGCGGACACTCAACTTTTGCATGGGCGCACTCGCATTCAACGACACACCAGGAAACGAGGAACTTCTGAAGAATATGCATTCACTTGCTGTTAGCGATTCAACATCTATTTCGGATGAGAAATATAAAAGTATTGTTAAGGAGGCCGAGACAGTCTTGACAGCCGAGCAATTAGAATACCTCAACTCGGTTCGCAAGGGCGAAACTCTGAGGACTAACGATATAATGAGTCTCGATAGTACTGGATTTGATGTAATCGATGGGTTTTCAGCGAACCTCACCAGAGGACAACTCGGGTTTGTACAGCCAAAATTGGTTTCCTAGGTGCCTTCTTAGAGCATCTTGCACTCTTTCGAAGGGATAGGTGCCAATATCTAGAACTTATCGGCTATAGCTGATATGAGACTTGGGTTCGATAAAAATAGCAATTGCTGTTATCTAGAATTTCTCAAGTTAATAAATTGGTCTTTCATAGAGGGAGTTCATCGAAGAAAATCAAACTGAAATACTCCTATACAACTAGAACATCCTCAAATATCCCAACCTGATTATACTTCGCCAGTGCATTGGAACCAGAAGGTGGACGAACAGTGACTAAAAATTTATTTAATATTGTTTCAAGAGATTAAGGTTTGCATGTGATATGAAAGTGCCTTCTTTGAGAAGCACATTTTGGAGCAGAACTGCGCGGATCAAAGATGGACAGGTAGGACGCATGGTATGCTGAAGCTTGTGTCTGACTCCTCAAGCAGGGCTGTAACTATAGAAGGAATCGTAAAATATAGACCTCAAAATAGGTATATTATATGTCGGTTGGCTTAGTACAGCTGTGGGTGAAACCGACTCATAGCACTATACTCAGTCACAATAGGGCCTAAGTAAATACAGTTGAATCGGTTCGGTTTTCTAAACTAGGTGGGAGGAGGAGCTGGACTATATAGACTCGCTCTCCTGTACTAACTACATGAATGGCTTTATTGTTCGCTTCTCCTGTACTATCTTCCGTAGCCTATTGATTGAGTCCTCCTGTAGTCTATTTATTCCGATGTTATTTCTTTGATACAGTTTGGAAGCTGCAAAACCTCCCTGTTTTCTTCGCAGATAGTGCAACCATTTTTATAGTGTTATTTACACACCTTGATTAAATCTAACAGATAATTGAATCACTGTATACTGGAGACTTTAGAAATTCATCCCCAACCAATACTTTGGTAACTTTCCATGAATAAAATATCGTTGAAAGGTTAGCCTTGGAGTTATAAAAACTAGCGTGCAATTTAGAGTTATATTTTTCTTAAACTAGAGTACTAGAGGTGACTTGTTCGGATATTTTATTAAAAGTATTAATAGCTTGTATAATTCTCTTTTCGCTATAACTAAACGCTTGAAATGTCGAGATGTAGGCAAAAGCGTAGCAGAACCTTATTATCACTTTATAGTATATAATATTTTATAAATAACTATTTTTAATTTATATATAAGAAATTCTTATTTTATTTTAAATATTTTATTAAAAAAGAGATTAAAAAATAAAACTTTCAATAAAAAACTAATTGAATTTATTGAATATAGAAAAATAATAAAATTATATTTTAATATAAAGCGTCTAAGTCAATTAAGATAAAGGTTTATATATATCAAGGGGTCACGTGTAGTCGCGTAGATCATGTGTCTATAGCACGTGAACACTAGGTATTTGCAAAGGCCTACTTGTACACAGTGTACACAGGGAGTTCTAGGTTGAGTATTCAGGTATCAATCGTGATAATTCAGTTAAAATCGTTACAAGACACTACTAGATGCTATATAACTTATTGGGGTTCTCCTGCGATTGGCTGTTCCAATCCCTGAGCCTAAGGTCAAGGTCCACTGATTATATATTCATAACATTAGATTTATCTTGAAGCAAAATCATATCGCATTAACTTCCGAGGGAATCCACTGATATTGAACAAATGTTTATCTGGGATCAATCCGACGATCTCGAGGGCGATCTGTGTCTGACTCTCTTCTTCTGGGATAGAGATAGTAACTTCTACCTCAGTAAAGTGTCCGTTTACCATATCTTGAACAGGAAGAGGCAGATTTTGGTCGTCATTAAACGGATCAAGGACTACAAGGGACGCAGGTTTCGTTCCAGAACCGAGAAACTTGCCGAAGGCTTTCATCTCTTGTGGGTTGTTCGGCAGACGACATTGTATAACGCCTTTGAGTAGTATAGGTGAATTTGGACCTTTTGTGGCGTTGCCCCGCTTCTCGAAGTAGAAAGAGCTTGCAACTAGGCGACAAGCGATTTCGCCAATCATGTACTGCACATCTCTATCGGTTTGTGTCCAACCAGTCACATTCTGCAACATTAATGTGACCTTATTAACGTCGTCTAGCAGTGGTGGCGTTACACCGAGATCAGGGTTGATACGATAGAAACGAGATTTGAATTCCTTGTCGGTGATCTGTTGGGACCATTTCTGCCAGCGAATCTCAGAATCCAAGTTGAGCTTGATCTGATACTTGACCATAGTGAACAGCATATTTATGAATGGCATTTTCGGGAAGAATTTGGGCGCGTTCTCAAGGACTCTCGACTCTTTTACAGGAGGATCTTCGTTATTTTTATAGTCTCTCTGGAGACCGGTACCGAGCGATAATAGAATGTCCGGTGTTTCGCACAAATTGTGCGCGAATGCAATATTTCGGGCTTCTCCCATGGCGATTTCAATTGGGTTGTTGTGAAGGATAGCCCCGTCCATAAATTGAAGTTCGTCTTTTCTACCAAAAGGTTTAAAATAGCCCGGAGCTGCAGATGTGGCTCGCGCACTAATGCCATATTAGCAAGTATTCAATTATGGAGTGCTGCAAACATACGCTTCCCACACCTTGAGCTCATCCTCGGGCTTCTCGGGTCTGTGTCTAGTATAAGATGGCCCATGCGTGGGCTTGACCGACGCTGACTGAAATACTTTGCGAACATTGTATGATGATAGTATGTAGGGTATCGTCCCAGAGGCAGATGTGGCGGTGACTGCTACCATCAATGGTCGACTTCCGTTCTCTTGCGCGCCAAACAAGCTGGAAGTGCCAAGGGCCTCTTCTAGGGCTTTAGCAAATGGCCCCGTTTCGTACTTGCTCTTCTTGATCAGCCTCTCAACATATTTGATGCCGCTGTACGTCTGCGCTTTGCGTGGCGTGAAAGCGCTGTGGACCAGATTCTGGAACTTGTCAATACATTCAGCCACGGTCCACTGTTTGTATCCGAAACCCAACGAAATCAAGCCGCCCGTACTGTCATTAAGTTAGTACGAGATAACTTTATAAGCTTCACTGAGAAGAGTCTAACCTTGTTCCAACCACGAGGTCAAAGAATCTTTGCAGGGGAATGTCTATGCGATCCTCTATTGCTTTTAGTATCGCGAGCTCTACTATCCCACGGACCCCACCGCTATTGCCAGATTAGTATCGCTGAGTTGAGTTCTCATTTAATTTAAGGTCTCTTACCCATCTAAAGTAAGGATTCGAAGACCAGAGTTGGCTGGCCCAATGTGAATCGTGCTTCGCAAAATCGGCATATTTGGGCCTTCATTATAAGACCCGAGAACGCAACCTAAGGGGCAAGCGTCGATAATAATCTGTGTCCCTTCATCGCAATGACCATAATCGAAGGCGCACTCCCGGCAAATAATATGTCCACAGATGAGCGTGCACTGCGCTAGATTGAACAAGCAAACAAGACAGATGGAGTTGCAAAAAAATTTGGTCTCCCCCAGTGGTTTGTAGAATCCTTGGAGGATGGACTTATGCTCACTTATTGCTATCTCCCTTGAGCTTTCTTGTCTAGTCCTGTTGTATTCTTCCACTTTTTTGGTGATGTCAACAAGCCTTTGCAGGACTTTATCTTCCCACCTGTATGACTGAAGACTAAATCTCGATGCCACACCCGATTTTCTTGCATTTGAGTCGTAATAATCACTGCTTGAGTTGCTCATGGAATCATCGCTTGCTGGACTTAGGAACTCGCCATGCTCTTCTCTGGTTCTGAACGGTTCTCGCTGTCGATGTATTCCGTCATGCGTCCTCCACGTTAAATCACAATGAAACCCCCGCTCAAACACAGCCATGTTTCGCCGTAGCGTGAAATCACACCTGACTCTCGTTTCGAAATACTCTTTGATGACGTACATGCAAACACTCTTGTATGATACACTTCTTTTTGACTCGCTTCGGCCTATTTTGTGTTCTTGCGCATCATCCTGCGTCGAATACTGGGTGGTAAACCATACCTGTGGCTGGCCTGTACGAATTTTTAGTTGCAAATATAGTCAGAAAGGAGGCAATGGGATACTAAGGTTGACTCACCAAGTCTTTGCTTTCTTATCGAATCCAGCATGATACAGGATGCCACCAAATTTGTTATTTTGTTGAACAGTTTTGTAATCTTACCGTCTAGGTGACATTGTTCCCCAAACAGCACAGCAAATAGCAAAACATTATCAGCCAGGTTCTCTGGAGGAGGACGATGCTGCAGCGAAGCTTTCACATAGTCAAAGGGTGTGTCCAGGGAATTCGAGAAATGGTCAAAAGCCAGCGACAAGTAGAGTTGGAATTGATCGACGTCGGGTAGCATTTTACGCTTTTCCTTTTTATTGTAAGACTTTCCGCAGCAGTTGAGAATGACCTCACGAAGGACGTCACGTTGATCGTGAAGCAGCTGGTATCTACTCTTGTCAGGAATCCGCACGACGTCTATGCTAGAGTAGTAACAATCGAAAAGCTCTTTCATTGACGTGATCGGAACAGAACTTTTTGCCCATTTTGCAACATAACCCTCGAATGTCTTGTTCTTCATGATCTGGGGATTCATCGATTTGAAGAAATCCTCGGTAGCTCGGTGCCGGCTCCATTGATCATTAGGAGTTGAACTGCTAGATTTATTTAAAACAATGACAGCATGCGGTTTACTTGGCAGGTTGATCGAGGCGGAATAGTTAGAATCAGCCCAGGAAAGCAGCTTTTCCACAACATCTTCCATTGTTCTAGAGATATGTAAGACATTTAGTTGACATAAAGAGACTTTAAAGAAACTAAGTGCGTAGCACTTACTTAGGATTATTTAAGACAAAAACAACAACGTCGGAGAAAACATGAAAGATGCGGGGATACATCTCAGCCACGGCGTACTGACGTTTTCCTGTCGTTTCATAACCTAGTGCGTTTCTTGAGGCCCATAACAGCGCTCGTTGTGTGAAATGGACAATTCGGGATACTGGATTCGTGCGCGTAAGGCCTTGACGAAGATGATGGGTTCCTGATCCCGACTCTAACCCTGCGTAAGCGACTGGGTTGCGCTCTCCTCCTTCGAAACCTTCACAATCAGCAAAGAGAATCGGCCGAGAACTGTGGATTGTGGTTGGATCGGAATAGAGATGAACATCGGCAGAGGTTGGAACCTCGCAGTCACTACGCCCGATCACAGGCGTTGCCAAAGGAGACGAGTGTTCATCTGGAGATTCGTGGTTTCCAGCATTCGTTAATAGCCGAATCAAAGTACTTTTACCGGACCCTAGGGAATGTAAACGTCAGCTATATTATCTTCTTGATTGCAAAGGTGCAAATACCTGTTTGTCCGACGAAGGATACAAGACTTGGATATCTTGGTTGGCCCAGTGCTTCCGGATTTTCCATCATTATGGCTGCAAAACGCCTGTATTCAGCTAAGACAGGTTCACCATCTTCATTTTTGCTAAGACCAAACCAAATTGTATCTTCATCCAAGTCATGTTTCCTCCTCTCGTCATCTGCATCTTGAGGTTCAGCCATCCAATTGTTGACCTTTTCCACAATTCTTGGATCCAATTGACCATGGGGGATCCCAGATGGTCCGACTTTATTCTCTCTGTGGGCGCGGCGACTGGGCCAGCATTTATTGCAGTAGTAATCATTACATCCTTCGCAGAATTTCACCTCCAAAATGCTGCCACAGCCTTCACAAGTTGTGTTATCGTTCGACATACTTTCAACGCATAATACGTATTAGAGGCAATTGGAAAGGCTGTATTAAGGAAGACAAGGAAACCTATGGCTGTGTTGGGCCTCAGAGTCCTTATTTATGATTATCAGCTACGCGTAAATATGACAGCCTTGTGCTCCTTGACCATGGCTTTGCTTAATGTATGGTTGTACAAAACCTAGATAATTTCGTACACGATAGCGGCTAGAGGGTCTTTTGCAGCCTTAATAATAGCGCTACACCTGTGAAAACTCCAAAAGTGACGCCAATTCTAAAGAAGTGACAATTTGGGCTTATATTTAGTTTCATATACCCCCCTCAGAGTATATAGTCTATAAGCGTTTCTAAATAGGTGGACCAGGGCTATTCCCGGTTTTCTATATACTGTTGTACAGTTGAACTACCTCTTCGCTGAACTACTTCGGATTAAATAGACTAAGTTGGCTTTGTATATCTTATATATATAGAACTGCCTCTTATAGTTAGATAGACTGCTTGGTTTTTTTTCGTTGGTTGTTTGATATAAAGCTAGAGATTTTACTACTACACTATTTGCGCAAGCCGAGACTTATAACCGTGAAAACTCCAAAAGTGATACTACTTCTAGAGAAGTGACAATTTGGGCTTATATTTGGTTTCACAGAACCTCTAATTAGGAGTCGTTGACAAAAGTCCTACCAATCGAACTTCCTGTAGGTAGACAGTCTGGCAAGCATAGCGATGCCGAGAGTGCTTCATTTACTATCCAACCATCGTTCGCGATATACCAGTTTGTAGGAGACAAGATAGCAGAACATAAAGCGATTCATGGGCGTTTGCTGTTGCTCGAGTTATATTCCTCATATTGAGGTGATACTATTAATACTTAACAACTCAACAACGCACTTTCGCGACAGGGGGTCCCTATCCAAATTGCAGTTGTGAAAACTCCAAAAGTGACGCCACTTATAGAGAAGGGACAATTTGGGCTTATATTTGGTTTCACAGTAGTGGCTGGGGAGCAGTGATTACCAACAGGCCCCACATCCTGATAAGGCCCACTTTTTCCGTCCGTCTATCTGCTACCACATGTTCTCTACCTTTTCAGAAGAGAAAGGCGGGCTCCTATCCTATTGAATCTGTAGCTAAGTGAAAATCCGAGGTTGCTTAATCGTGGAGCCCAGGCAGGATGATCCTGAGGCGTAGCATCGACAGCCTGGCGTGCTGTCTCGATAGCCTCACTCAGTTGACTAACCATTTTGGTGTTTTCAGGAACTTGACTACTGCCAGTGAAGGAGATAATTGCTTCATTGCTTATCAGCTATCCTCTGGAATGGCGAAATGTCAGTTTCGGTATACCAGAGTATATATTGTAAGGCTTTGAGGTGTAAGGTACTTGGGGAAATGAAGAGGACCGGCTGAGTGGCCGTAAATAGATCTCTACATCTCAGCTGACTGTATATCTTAATCAATAAGATATCCAATAATATGCTCCTATAGAATGGGTCGCGACGCCATATATAATAGTATGCAGGTCTGAAGCTCAACGATATCGTTTGAAGCCCGAGACCAGGGGAGATTAGCGCTGATCTTCAAGGCTGCAGTTCATTATAAGCTCATAGTGATCGAGCGGTTGACTATAGCTTTCACAGCCATCCAAACTGAATATTGAATTTGAATAGTACAATTAAGTTTAAGGCTAGAAAAGGTTAAAACCCCATATCGGCTAACTAGGCACATCAGCCAAGCAGTTGTACCCTGCATCGGCCAGCCAGTTGTAGGCCACACTGGCCAGCCAGTCGCATACAACAAAAACGTTACAGCTCCACATTAGCCAGCCAGTCGCATACAACAAAAACATTACAGGCCCGTATCAGCCGCATAGTCGCATATAATTACAGGCCCGCATCGGCCGCACAGTCGCATATAAAAAAAGGCATTCCAGCCAGTCGTACACAACAAAAACGTTACAGCTGTGATGAACTTGGAATCTATTCTTAGAATACTAAGGTGCTGAACCCAACCCAAGCGGGGTTCAGATCGAGAATAAATCAGAGTTTTCTACCGGGCGGTAAATCATATAACTAAGGCTGTAGCCAATATAGCTGATTCGGGTACGAACCGCCACACTACCCCCTTTCAGTAGAGCTTGTCCTCGAGCGTCTAGACAGTAAGACTTGAATCTATATACATTTTCCAGTAAAATCTCTAGTATTCTTGCCTCTAGTTCATCAAGGCAGTAGTGGGATACCAGCTAGTCGACAAGCTCAGCTAAGAGGTCGATATTGTCGGTTTGGGGCAGTAGTAAGGTACTAGCTCGGATTTGTTTCTTGGGATTATACCATCCATCGACTGTTCGTAGGTCGAAATAGGTCCACGCTTATTGTAAAAAGGCTTTGTACTCAGTAGGCTTGAAAGAGGGGTTTAGAAGACCAATATTCGCCAGTAGATTAGGGGCTTGTTGTTCTGTCCAGGTAGCTCTGGGAGCGGGTACCTAGGGTGCGATCAAGGAGGCCGAAAAGGGAGTCGTTGAGCGAGCCGCACAGCGGGCTGAGAGGCTAAGAGAGCAAGCGCTAGTTGATTTGGGTGACCGTAGTATAACATGATGAACTTGGAATCTATTCTTAGAATACTAAGGTGCTGAACTTCAGATCAAGACTAAATACAGAGTTTTCTGCCAGGCGGTAAAGCATATAACCAAGGCTGTAGCCAGGGTTAACTAAGAATCCGCAAAATAATTTCTTCTCAAATCCTCACAGCCTACATCTCCCCTCTCAGAGTAAGATAAATGCGCTACCTAGATGTTGAAGACAACACTAAACGATTTCAAAAGATTTTTGATTCCCTCGAAGTTGTCCTAATCTCTTTCCACATTTGGAATAAGACTGTCAGAGAGCTTTGAGGCGGCACTGTTGGCAAGATCACCGATTGATGTTCCACTCTGGATCTGCAGAACTGGAATTTCGACCTCTAGCTCTCTGATAAACCAAGTCCGGAGGTCAACCGCAACCAAACTATCACCACCCAGTTCCGCCAATCTGGTATCTGGAGTAACAGATATATTCTCGGAGAGGTGGAGCTTTTGGATAATCTTTGCGCTGAGCGCGGCTAGGACTACCTCTGCTACTTCGATCATCCTGGTTGCCGATTCCAGTTGCTTCTTTATTGGCATAAGCGTGCTCGCTGATTGCGGTGAGGTAGAGTGCAATCGGTGATTGACAAGTGGCCACGTTTCCGGATTGCTATACCAAATGATGTCGGGGTGCTCCTCGGGATCATGTTGATTGAAACCACAAATGACTTCTGGGTTACGGCCCGACGCCGGATTACCAGCTAGGATAGCTTCGGCGAACGTTTCGTGCAAATCCCTCTCTGAGACAATGTGACTACCGACGAGCCTTGTCATGAGCCTCGATAACTCGCTACCTATCCGCGAGATGTATCCGACTCCACGGACTTCAGCTGGATGAATAATGCTACCGACGAGGTTTCGCTCTCGTCGCCTGCGGATCAAGCTTCTCATATAGTTTGTGGCAGCTCCATATGAAGATTGTCCCATGTTGCCAAGGATAGCAGTTGCAGATCCGAATAAGATGAAAAAGTCCAAATCTTTTGCACCATAGATTTCTTCTAGCAAGCGACTGCCTTGGACCTTTGGCTCATACGTCCCCAGTATGCTCTCCAACGAAGCATCTACGAACATCTGATCTTGTAAAACCATAGCACCATTTACAACTCCCCCAATAGGAGGCAAAGTCTGTCGAATAGTGCGATCGACATTGAGGATAGACTCCCGGTCTGTGACGTCCCTGTTGGATTTGTCAATATTGACTGAAGATCTGGGAGATGTTTCTCAAGATGCCAATACTTACAGGGATTCTATCCTAACTCTAGCTCCTAAACTCGACATTTCATCAATCCATTGCGAGTCTACTTTAGGGGTTCGACTGGCTAGAACTATATTGCGCGCTCCTCTGCTGATCATCCAGCGGCAAACGGATTGCCCGAGATCGCCCGTCATGCCAACCAAGAGAAATGTTTTATTTGCTGGCAATCTCACCTGCGAACTCGCTGAGGAAACCCGAACTGGGAGCTCACACGCTTGGGCCCAGTCCAGGATCTCTGGCTCATCAGTTCTCATACCTCGCCCAGGAAGTTGTTCAATGCCTATTGTATTGGTCTCCTCACACGACTCCACGAAATGATTTGCCAAGACAAGCATGACTTCAGTGGCTACGATACGTGCGACCTTGAATATTTGAGTTACTGCGTCAAATTTGAACCCTGTTGAGAGCAAAGGGGAAAGCCTGTAAAGAGAAGCTGCGTTTTCTCGTGTTACGTAGTGAGGCAATAGCTGCTCAATCCTCGAAAAGACTCCATTGGGTGTGTTGTCGAAGTTTGCAATTACTGAAAGATTTGTAGGAAGAGTTTGAGCAAGGACTCGAGATGAACTCCTCTCATGGAAAAATAAGATGCTTGGACTCGATTTCTTGACAGAAGCATCACTTGTGCTGAAATATGGCTGGACACCTAACCAAAATGCCAAAGTCAGCATTTCCAAATCAAAATCAGATAGAAAAAATTTGCCCCAGACTTGGAAGCATTCGAAAATCGACGATAAGTGGTCTGACAGAAGGGTATAAAATGGACTGGGGGCTTACCTTTAGCAACGGCTTGACACCAAATGGCGTGTTTGAGAAAACCATTCGCCCCATGAACCAAGAGGCCTGTATTCGTATTTGCTTGTTGAACAAGATTTTTAGCCAACACTGCAGACGCCATGATCTTCAAAAACTGCGCCTCTTGGTTCTCGGCAATGTCGTCGGTGAGCTCCCAGCACCAAGTCGATGGTACCGAGACTCTCGACGCATTCTTGTCTGAAAAAGCGATCAAACGAATGTTTGAACTTTCGTGTATTCCCAAAATGAGGTTCAGGAAACCGGCTCCTTTGATTTTCAATGCTAGCGAGAGGGAATATCTGACACGGATCTGAATAGTGGATTGACCTTCACCAAAACGGTCTTTTGTGAAATCGTCACTAGTCTCCACGAGCTCAAAATTGCCTGCGATCGAACGAATGTGGACAGTTGACTGTTCCAAGTTGACTTGGTTATAAACTGCCCTTTTTGCTGCAGCATATCTGCGGTTTAATGATGTGGCATTCATGATCCGTGGAATCTTCATGATATTGTCTTCGAAGCGTAGCTCAAGCTCTATACTTCCAACGCCTGTGGAAAGGCTGTAGTCATTGCTGAACTCGGAGTGAACCATGCGCATTAGGGATGTGCCGAGGAGCTGCACATTTACAGCTTTTGGGTCGACGATATTCAGATACTGGTGAAATGAGTCCTTATACTCATATCCGATACAGCTGAGAAATCCTTTGCTCATGCTCAGGTATGAATCCTGAGACTCAGAACCGGCTGTAACCCACAACAATCTTCGGCCGACCTTCAATAGCCTAAAATATCGGCTTCAGTATACAAATCAACAAAGAAAGGGGACGATTTCCAAAGGCCTTTGAGACATTCGGCTCTGAAGGTTCAAAATTTGAAGTGGCAGTAAAACTTCAGTCTTCCACAGTGTAAGAACCACCCAAACGGACAAAGGGGTAAAAGCAGTGCAAGGAAGTGGGGATGTACCTCTTCAAAGAGCTCAGTTTCTTCTCGGTCAAGTCTTGGAAACTTGGCCAGTCCATATCTGCTAAACACAAGATTGCTGCCAATTGTGAATTTTGATTGTTTACAGAGTCGATGGTTAAGGTGTGAATGATATGTTGAAAAAAAGGGGCCAATAACCTTTGCAGCGTGGGCACAAGATGAGAAGTTTTTTTTGTTGCACCGCCAATAATCATCAAGCTCTCGTACCTTTCCGATAAGTCTGATGTTGGCATCACTGATATGGCTGGAGCGCAAGTCAAAGGCTCCCGGAGTTTCTCTATATGATCGTCGACCGCCTGTGTGACAAAAGTCGAGTAACACCAATACGAATACTCTGTTTTTCCTGGTGCCGGAAATATCGTCTCCACACCACCAAAGCCTGTTTCATTGAGAAGCTCCTCCCACTTTGGTACAGAGATCTTAGGACCCCAAAGTCTGTTATCATGTTTCCCCAGCCACCATCCTTCGAAGCTGCTGAAAAGCAAGGCGTCCTGCAGGGCATGCTCATTTGTGATCTCTAGGGCGATTAGATGACCACCAGGCTTGAGTAGACGACGGACATTAGTCATAGTCGGCTGTAGGAATTTAGTAGCATGAAGCACATTTGCTGCAATTATCAAATCGTATGTATTCCCCTCAAAGCCTTGTCCCAAGGGATCTTGTTCAATATCAAATACCCGATAGATCATCCGATCGGCGTACTCAGTAAAGGTAGCTTCTGCGTCCTCAAAGAAGCCGACTGAGATATCTGTGAAGGTATAGGAATGAAAATATTGGCCGATACGCCGGAGAACAGCTCGAGTCGCCGAGCCAGTTCCAGCTCCAATTTCGAGGATCTTCATGCTTGGATACCGAAATGCTAATTGTCCGGCCACGTCGCCAACTCGCAAACTCATGTACTTCAGCTCTTGTTCTTGATCGTAGAATCTAGTGAGAAGATTGTCCTTGCGATAAACTTCTATCATTGGAGTCCCACCGCGTAAAAAGTCAAGAAAATTTTTTCTAATAGCCGCTGTCATCTCCACAATGATGGGTTGCGCGGTCTTCGATAAATGGGCGAGAGTCTCAGCTGGATTTTCGTCAACCCACTCCTTCATACAAAGGGGATGTTTTCCTTGACGTGTGAGCTCAATCACATGGTCAAACCATGATAATACATTGATTCGGTGCCCTTCTAGTCCCTCCCTGTCTTGAATTGTTACTTTGGAAAGTAGTTCCTTCATGACTAAAAAGCACATATGCTGTGGGTCGTCGATGTTTCCAAGCCAAAATTGTGAAGGCGGCGCATGTGAGGGCTCAGCGTTAGGTCTAAGATAGCCCCATTTAATTTCTGAGAACATTGGTCGATCATCACTTGGCTTAGGTTGTATCAATGGAGTTACATGGACGCCTTCAAATTGGATCAGACCGTGACCGTGAAGGGTAAATAAGCTGACATCTCCCGACGCTCCATCTGGACTCAATCCAGTGACAGCCGCTTCAAATTCAAGGGATTCGCCTGCTGAGATACCAATATTTTCGCAAAAGATTGGATTGATGCTTGTTGTCTGTATTCGGGTTGGTATTTGTAGACGTGATAGCTCTCCATCACCAGGCGCCCCAATAGCACCAAGTAGGCATTGCAATCCGCTATCCATTGTTGAAGGGTGAAGAAGAAGAGAATCACTCCTCACATTCTTTAAGAAGCCGCTGGATGTGTCCAGTTTACGTTTCAAAGACGTGATGCCGCGAAAGAGGCCTGTGTAGCCAAAACCCAATTTACTTAAGGAAGAATAGAATTCATCAGTGTCTATAACTGACATCCCAGTTGTGGAAGGAAGCTTTGAGGGCAGTAGATTGAAGTCCATCTCGCCCCATGTCACTACCAATTGGCCAGAAGCACAAGACTTGAGCGCCCCTCCAATGTCCGCATGACAGTTGAATGTTGCATAAGTGATGTCGCCCTCAGATCTTATTTGATACATTCGGAACAGTGTTTCGATACCTTTAGTATCTTCGAGGAAGGCGATGGCTTGGTCGATGCTGAGCTCATGGATTTGCACGAGGCGCATAGATCTTCCCTTTCCCATTATCCGGGCTGCTTCTAATGCCATAGCTACATAACCAGTAGCGGGAAATATAGTCTGGGACTGAATCTGATGCTCATCAAGATATTCAAGATTGCTTCTAAACAGGAAATTGCGCCAGCGCCACTCTCCTTCAGCATTTTCCTCACTTAGATCCCCAAGAAGTTCATGACGCGGCCCCCGGTTCAGGTAGGCTTTGGACCTTCGCGACTCGGTCCAGTAAGAGTGGCTATGATCAAAGGGATAACTAGGTAAATTACTAATGAATTTCAGCTTCGTAGATGGATCACAGAGGGTCACATATCGTGCTATGTTTACCGCATCTGCTCCAAGATGCGTCCAAAGAGAACCTATTGTAACTGCAAGTGCCTCCACTCCTGTTGAACCACGACTCAGTGTGCCAATATATGGGATTATGGAGGCTATTTGGAACCCCTCGGAAATTCCCTGGAGAGCTGGTCCCTTTAGGGCAGGATGCGGCCCAACTTCGATGATTAGACCTGGTGGGGAAATTTTGATTGCCGTCATTAGGGCCTGGTAAAAGAGGACAGGGCTGCGCATGTTATCCTTCCAATAATCTCCAGCAAGAGCAGTAGCATGGCTCAAACTGTCCAGTTTTACTCCCTCATACACAGTCGAGTACCATGCCGTAGAGTTTGCCTGTCCCAGTTGGATATTACATCCCGCCATAGCACGAATATAAGGCTCCGAGCAAGGCTCCATATGATGGGAATGATATGCAGTGTCCACAAGAACCAGACGGGCAAACTTTTCTGGTTTTTCAGCTGTAGTTCCGCCTCTCGAATGGCATCTGCATCACCCGAGAGTGTGACACTGGATGGAGAGTTACATGCAGCTATTGAGATTCGTCCTGTAAGCTCAGGTTGTGCACAAAATGCAGTCGCTTCTTGTATAGACAAACCCGCTGCCAGCATACCGCCTGGTTGGTTATTAGCACAAGCAAGGTGAGCTACCTGTATTTCAGAGTCAGTACTTTGAAACCATGAACGGAGGTTTCCTTGAGAGGGGATATTCTAAAGCTTGAGAAGTCTGGTTTTGTGAGAAATTATCGACTTACTCTACCTCGTAGATATGCTATTCGAATTGCGTCACGTGAAGTAAGGACACCAGCGGCATATGCAGCGCCGATTTCACCTGAAGAATGGCCCACAACTGCATCAAAGGAAATTCCAAGGGCGGAGAGAAATTTTACCAGCACTATCTGAACAGCCGTGCATAGAGGCTGTGCGACGGCAGCCTTTTGAATTCTAGAAGATGATTTTGAAGCAGACAGCTCGTCGAGCAACAAAAAGTCCGGTTGGTACTCGGTAGGCAGCTCATCTAGTGATGTTTGCAATTCCTCAAACCAACCTCGAGCGGCTGGGAAAGTCGAGATTAGATCAAGACCCATTTGCGGCCACTGTGCACCCTGACCTGTAAAGATACCAAGAATCCGTTTCTTTCTGTTGTCAGGTCGTGATATCACTGTTGATGGAGTATTAGCTTTCCGAAGTGTTAGTTCTTTCTGAATCTTGCTTTGTAGCTCTTCAACTGTAAGCGCGTAAAGCGTCAGCCGGCACATGAGAGCTGACCGTTTTTGAATCAGGGACCAGGCCAGATCCACAAGTTCGACATGAGGATTGTCTCTTAGATACTTCGCATACTGTTCGAGAACAGCCCCAAGAGTCCGCTCTGAAGCAGCCGAAAAAGCAAATGGGAGTAGGGCAGACGGAGTTCTGCTCACCCCATTTAGGACGCTTTTTGGACTCTTATGCAAATTTGGTTCGTAACTCTCAAGGATAGCATGCGCATTAGTGCCACCAAATCCACTTAAAATCAGTTAGCGTTTGTTTGCTCCACCATATTTTTTGATTTTGAAGCTGCTAAATAGGGGCATTGGGAGAAATTAACTTACAAAGAATTTACTGAAACACGCCGTGGGACACCGGGCGGTAGTTTTGGCCACTTCGCAAGTTCAGTCGGTATCTTGAGACGCGATGAATAAGGTTCCAGCTTGGGATTCAACCGTTGGAAGTGGAGGTTAGGGGGGATCAGTCCGTGCTGTATGCACAAGGATGCCTTGATTATACCAGCCAAACCAGCACACCCCTCGCCGTCTTGGAGTCGGAATTTGATTAGTATATCTTCAAGTCAAAAACGAGAATTGACGAAGGGACCCGAATATGTGTCCCCAACCCGGGAAAGTGAAGTAGGAAGTGCAACACTTACGACCGATAACCGTCTTAATTGATCCCACATGCAATACTTCTTCGGTAGATGCTTTATGCGCCGTCCTAAAGAAGGCGTTGTAGATACCTGAAGCCTCCTGATAATCTCCAACTTGTGTACCCGCTATTATCCTTAGTAAATATGACTTGACAAGAGCGAACCATAAGAGCAGGAGGTGATTGTCATATGACAACAGATAGGCAAAGAAATACACTCACTGCCATGTGCTTCAAAATATTGCGGGCGATCCTCTGGACGATTCGGGTCAAGCCCAGCGAGGGCATAAGTCGAGCGTGTCAACTGCTCCTGAGCTTTACCCGAGGGCATGGTTAAGCCCAGTGTTCGCCCATCCTACAAAGATCAGAGTTGGAACTTTCAAATAAGAACGTGCCTTGCGATACCCTAACAAAATCACTCGAATAGGGGTTGTGGATAATAATTGGAAGTGAATAGCGTACCTGATTAACACCTGAGGCTCTGATCACACATTCTATCGGGTCACCATCAGCGATAGCATCACTAAGTCGCTTCAGGATCAAAGAGGCTAATCCTTCTCCTCGTACGTAACCATTCGCCTTCTGGTCCCACATACGACCACGGCTCTCTGGTGACAGCATTTGCACATTTGACGCAGCAAAGTACAAGTTAGGAGACAAAATCAGGTTCGTTCCTGTAGCTGCAACAAGCGCACATTCGCCGCTTTGGAGGGCGGAGATGCCCTGATGAAGAGCTACCATGCTCGAAGAACAAGCTGTGTCAATTGTCATTGATGGACCGTTCCAATCAAAAAAGTAAGAGATCCGGTTCGCTAAATTATTGCGTGCAAGCCCGGAAATGGCCTAGAGTCGAGATCTCGAAGTCAACATTGCTTGATGGCATGCATGAGAAAACTGAGAGGAATCCCAAGCAGTTCGAGACAAAAGTATTCGAATGCTGGCGAAAATCATCCCAAGAATCCCCCAAATGAACCGAGTACTCACATATTCTGGTACAACTTTATCCAAACCCACAATGGCTTCCCAGTCTGCACACATGACTCCACAAAAGACACCCGTGGATGAGCCCTAAAGAGCTTCCAAACGTAAGCCAGCAGCTTCGAGTGATTCATAAACAGTTTCCAGTAGCAACCGCTGCTGAGGATCAAGGCTGACCGCTTCATTGGCTGCGATATTGAAGAAAGACGCGTCGAACAGCCTCACATTCTCAGAAAGAAAGTAGGATTCTTTAGCATTGGTTGTTAACGGATTCGTTGGATTTGGATGGTAGAAGCCGTCGATATTGAAACGGTTTTGTGGAGGCTTGGAAGCTACATCCTTTGGCTTGCTAATCAGTTCCCAGAGACGTGATGGTGATGTGGATGATCCAGGAAATCTGCAACCCGTTCCAATAATAGCTATTGGTTCTTGTGTCATGGTTTTGGGTTGCCAGAACAGGAAGATTATCGACACCGAGATCAAAGACGAAGGCCTATAGGGAAATAGAAAAAGCAATTGTTTAATTTATAACGACTATAGCAGGGCGAGTCAGACAAAAACTTCAATGTATATAGAGTATCAAACTCCTCTGTGTATACGAGGAATCAAAACAAACTTTATACTGGATGATACTATAGTTGGTATATCTAAAGACTCCAGAGTTTTGCAATGATCTTGGTGCTTCTAATTACCCCTGTAATACTCCTGTAATTCTGTAGTTGAAAATTAGTGCTAGAAATTCTAAAATTTTAAGAAGAATATATTCTCTTTCTTAATATCTAGTATAATCTTATATCTTCACGATCTTCTTTTTACTAGACCGCTTTATATGATGATTCTGACCGAATTATCACGATGCTATATAAGGACATGACCTCCCTGGGGGTGAGTTAGACATCAGGTATACATTAGTATACATTAGTATACACGTGATATAGTATATAATCACTTCTTGTATATAAGCCTTCAGGCCCTTATAATCCTCTTAGCTCTATAGTTGTTAATTCTAAGGTTATTCAGTATCTTAACTAGTAGTCTTGTTATATTATTAATAATTTACTTATCTCTTTAGCTATATTAACGGCTATCTAAATAATATTAATATTTAATCTCTTCTTACTTTTAAATCTCTTCTTTAAAGATTCTCTAAGTAGTAGGAGTAGACTTATTCCGGCCTCGCCGATATATAATATTATTTTTTAATATCCTCTAAATTACTTATTTTATATAGTTCTTAAAGATTTATTATAATAATATATCGAATATCTCTCTAACTTTAAAATAAAAGTTAGTTAAATTATTTTATATCGGCTAAGTAAATAGACTCGCTTTCTTATAGTACTTTATAAAATACTACTATTATTCTCGATATCCAGTTTAATATTTAGAATACTCTTAAAGTTAGCTAAGTAATACTCTAAACTATATATTAAATAGAAGATAAGTCTTTTTTAAACTTTTATTAATAATCTCTTTTTTTTATATAACTCTTTATAACTTAACAAAGCTATTTAATATTATTTATATCTTCTTTATTTTAATTCAACTAAAATATAGATATTAGTGACTAAGGTAGCTGTTAATATTAAGATAAAGATAAAGGAAAAGTAGTTTAAAAAACTTTTTTAATTATATTATCTACTAACTTAATAACTATATTAATAGTCTAAATAGTAAAGATATAAATTTAATTCTAAATACAACTAACAGTTTAAAATACTAAGTATATTATATTAATAAATTAGATTAAAAAATAATTATTATTTTAACTAATAATTGAATATAATTTATTTAATATCTTTTAACTATTATTATTATATTAGTTATATAACTTACAACTACTTACTCTTTTATACTAATATAATACTATTCTAGCTATATCAAGTTATATATTATTTAAAATCCTATATTTAACTAATAAACTCTTTAATAGAAAAAAACCTATTATTTAATTATAGAGAAAGTTTATTATAGATTAAATTAGTTAATATAAATATAGTTTTATTAATAATAATACTAAATACTTATTTATATTAAACTAATTAAAAGGCTTAGCTCTTAAATATTATAAAGAATTATATATTCAAAATAATATTATATTTAAATAAATAATCAATAAAATAGTTAACTTTCTAATAAATCTAACTAAACACTAATATATCTAAAATATATATATATATTTTATCTAGCTTGAAGACTAACTTTTTAAATCTTTTTACTAGTAATTCAAGTTTTTAATAAATATTATTAATAAAATCAACTTAAAGAATAAATACTAAGATTTTATTAGAAAGCTAAATAATAATTATTAAATATATTTATTTATAGATTATCTTAGAAGTAAGGATTATAAGATTAATATATAAGTACTTTAATATCTAGATATCAATAATATTAATATTATAATAAGTAAATAAACTTAATAAACTTTTACTAAAGTAATAACAATTATAATAAATTATTAAAACTAAGTTACTATTTATACTAAGAGTTAGTAAGCTTTTTAAAACTAACCCGGTATCTTTATTACTATTCTATTTATATAGTTACTTTTACTTACTAATATATTATATTACTTCTTCTTTAACTAAAAGGCTATTCTACTAATTAGTAACTTTACTCGAAACTCTCTTTCCTTTACTTTCACTCAAACTTAGACTCTATATTATATAGTAAATAAAGTTGAATATAAACTTTATAAAGATATAATAAAGAAAATAAAGAAAGAAGATAATATCTTAACTAAAGTCTAAACTAAAATTATAGTTTATATAAAGTAATTAGAAATAGACTAAATAAAAGATAATATTTAAATAAAAACTTCTTTCTAGATAATTTAAAAGATATAAAATATTTAAATTTAATTAAACTAATAAACGAAAACTATATAATAATATTATATAAATTAGTAAAAAATAATATCTTCTATTAAACTAAGACTTTTATTAACTTCAAAGTAAATAGTTTTATATTAATTAATATATCTTTTCTTTAATAATTTTATTATAGTTTTAAATCTATAATTAAATATTTAAAAATATTTTTATAAGTTAAAAGATATAATAATTAAAATAAACTTCTAATTATATAATAATTCTAACTAAATTATCACGATACTATATAAGAATATAACTTTTATAGAAGTAAGTTAGATATTAAATATATAAGTATATATTAGTATATATATAATTAAATATATAATCTCTTTCTATATATAAACTTTCAGATCTTTATAATCTTCTTAGCTTTATAATTATTAATTCTAAGATTATTTAGTATCTTAACTAGTAGTCTCGTTATA
>LNKV01000093.1:0-10613 GCA_001465935.1 Clarireedia homoeocarpa
AACAATAAGCGAAGGCTCCGCCTGAGCCCTTACATTATGGGTTCCACCCTTCATACATGTAAAGTACTGCACTTAAGAGTAATTCTCTCTGTCCATAATCTGTAAGAAATATCAGCAGCCTCTTGATAGATGCGTACAAGCCGCTTTCCTAGCTCACTTTCAAAATTAACCTCATTTTTTATGATGTGACGTGCTGGTCCAGATA
This sequence comes from Clarireedia homoeocarpa, assembly GCA_001465935.1. Lineage (NCBI taxonomy): Eukaryota > Fungi > Ascomycota > Leotiomycetes > Helotiales > Rutstroemiaceae > Clarireedia > Clarireedia homoeocarpa. The sequence continues at coordinate 206 of LNKV01000093.1, forward strand.
GAAATTCTTTTGCTTGCAAAAGTGCAGCACTAGCTATCTGCTGATTGGTCCTTTCGCGAAGTACGCTGTGACTACCCGTGCGTGGCCGCAGTAGTCGTAGAGTTTGCGATCGCCAAATGTGTGCTTCTCTCTCGTCGCCTTGTTGCATAGACTTATAAGCCTGTTCCAGCACCCTTATACGGCATAGTTTGGTCCTATCATCTGCAAAGCCCTCTTCCAACAGAAAAGGGTTGCAAATAACACTTATGTATAAATCATGTGCCATAAGTGCATTTAAGAATAGATGTGGAGCTTTATCCTTTGGAAGTCCATTTGGAATGTTGTTATTGTCCAAGAGGACAACCGTCGATAGCGTTCCTAACAATTCAGAGCACATATTTGTTTGTATGGTTGAAATGCAGGCATTTTTCGCCCAGCTCCTCATGTTACTCTTAAGACTAGCGAGATGATGTCTGAATGTGTTATCCTCTTCTGGCTGCCAACGGTCATTCATCTTTCTAAACGATTCTTCTTGCAGCTGTCGAACAACTTTTTCTCCATGTAATTCCAATTCTTGAAAGCTTGTTGCGTCTTTAAGTACCTTATCGGCAAATGAAAATCCATTTTCGATTCTCCTTTTATCTTCCGATAACATCTCGTTATCGATGCAGCCGATAAAGAATGACAAAATTTTCCCTTGATTGTAATCGTTACAATCAAAGCCCGCATTGTAACGGAACATATCCCATATCTCAGACTTGCGTCCGCCACTGAAGAAGGCAACCAACTTGCCATTTGTCTCCCAACTTAGGTGAAGTAGATTTGTAGATGAAGTTTCCAACACGGGCACGTAACGGGCGCGAACTGGGTCTCTGCGAAATATGATTAATCGAGTTTGATCATATACTGCAAAATATACGCGATCATCTGAAAAGGCACAAGATTTTATATCTGAGAGGAAACAGACGCTAAATATGTCTGTCATTGTGCTAGTCTTTTGTTAAGGTTTAGATTACCATACTGCAGTCTTTCAAAATATTTATTCTCTGAAGAGTGTTACGAATGCTTGTCTTCTGAGTCACGTGGAAGTGGTCAGGATCTCGAGTACTGCTGGTCGCGACGACTAGTAGTACTATCGTAAGGTTTATTGTTGGTAAACGACACACAGGGAATTGATCGATTGTAGACAATAGTAGGTATACAAGTAGTAACTGAAATTAATCAATTGAGTTGAGCACGAAGCTCCATATACTAAGGAAATACTATCTACTTATATAGACCTTCGTTCTCTGTTTGTCCCATCGGTCCCAGCGGTCCCAACATGTTGGGACTGCTGGGACTGCTGGGACGTCATATAGCTTGCTGACTAAGGGTTCTACTAAAGGTACCGATCCTGCCCAAGGTGCCTTCCTTTGCTTAGGCACTCCCTTCTGTGAAGTACCTCCTATTCTCTGAGTACTTTCTTTGTAAGGTACTGTTCTTACTGTAAGTACCTTTGTCCTTCAGACTTCCATATATTCTAGGGTTTTACTATTCATCCGTCGCTTTTTACTATCCATCCGTCGCCCCACATTTTGGCGCCGTACATCGGAGGTACACAACTTACTATGTGACATCCACCCAAATTAATGTACAATAATGTCACGTACAATGATTTTTCAAAAAAATAACTTTCATCAAGATAGTTGACCGCGATACTAAAGTAAAGTACGAAAATAGTAATAAACTTCAAGAAGTAGCCCAGAGCTCCTATTGTACTTCTGTTTCTCTATCTGCCTCTTGATTATAGACCTCTACACTGTCGAAGATCTGTCGCTCAATTAATGCATCTGCCTTATCATCATTAAACTCCTCTAGCTCTGTAATAGTAGTATCTGTATTGTATGGCATAGTGATCTCTTGTGGCTCTGAAGTCTCTATATCTAAGAACGTTTCAAGATCGTCTTCTAGTCTAGGACCTCCTACTGTATCTGCAAGGGCTTTTAAATATACCTGTTCCCTTTCTGTTCCAGCCTCATATATATCGCTATATTGCCCAATTCTTTCTATACCCAGTTGTGTAGTTGAAGGGTTAGATTCGACGTGTAAAGGCCACTGTTAAGGAGGATTCGTAGCAGAGAGATTCGAAGTACTAGGTAAGATCGTGATATTCGAGAAAAGACGTTGCTGCTCTTGTTCGTGTACAAAATGGCCAAGATTCGGAGGTGCACTTGAAGGAGGTATTCTCTCGAAGGCAGATAGGTCTCTTCTAATACTAGATATAGGCTGCCTTGCCCCGCCAAGAGCTCCTTGAGGCCGTCCTCTTGCGTGTATATTCTCAGGTTCAAGGATCGTAGAATGTCGATAAGGTAGTTGTTGTCGTATTGGCAGGAGGAAAGGCTTTCGAATATGCCACCGCGGATGGAAATCGGTAGGAGCTAATGACTGTGAGCTTTGCTTTCTATGGTAAATTGTATGTTGACATGGAAGACCTATAGAATAAGAGAACCTCCTAGTACAAGCAGATGTCGGTGGTCTATCTATAGGTATTATGGATGCTTGCGTATATGCACGCTTTAATGCATAGCTGTAAATATGAGGCACAAGAGACTGAAAGAGAACAGTATTATACTGATGCCGTGGGGCATTCAACTGTTGAGCCGTGACACCTTGTATTCTAATATGCTGTGCGTTCCAGTAATCAAGGAGACGTTCGAAAGAGGTGTCTAAACTCAGCGTGCTCTTCTGCAACGCCTGCTTAAGCCCAGCATAGCAGCCTTCAATAGGAGATGTAGTGAAATGGCCAAAATGTCGTACGTTGTTCAGCCAGAACGTGACGACTTTCTCCTTCCAGCATAACCATGTTTTGTCGATATATTCAACTGCTCGAATCGGGTGATCAGCCTTGAATTTAGCTAGCTTTTCCTCGTACTGCTGCTCAGTTGCCGAATATAAGAGCTTATTCCAGTCGTATAAGAAGCTCTGAAAGGAGGGGTGCTGTATAGTGGTAGCTCCGCGTTTAACAGGTGGTGGAAAGAATCCTTTAGTCTTAGCAACTACGTTTATATTGACATGCCAGCGGCATAGAATATGGTATGTTGATAGGAAGATAGTATCGATTGTAGTCATTAAAGCTAGCTCTCGATCTGTCACTATAACCTCTGGCTCTAGAATTCCTTCTTTCACCATCACTTCTCGTAGCCGCTGCATCACCTATATATAATCCTCCTTCTTTTCACCCGATATAAAGGCAAGCCCCACCTGTATCACTAAGTTGTTCCCAGTTAAAGCATATATATTGAAGAGAGGTATATTATATCGGTTCGTTTTATAGGTCGAATCGAGGAGAAGGACATGCGGATTCTCTTTCTATAAAGTGACTGAGTTAGGGTGGAAGAAGAGGAGAGATCGAAGTCGATTTGTGTGAGGGTTCGACTGGAAATGGAGATTGAAGTTTCTTTCTTGAAGTAGATCTAGAAGCCACTGTACAGGAGTTTTACCTCCTAGCTTCTCCTTTCGCAGACGCGCAGCTATGTTGTAAACATCCCTGGAGATGAGAGAGATGTTAGGATGTTGATGTGCAAGTGTATTGAGAATCGTTCTCGTCGCTGTACCACTCTGCAATATACTCTTAATCAGAGCTCATTGTGTAGAAGCAACAGTCTTCAGTCGTACAGAAGTATCTGCTAGAGGAGAAATATGCGGCTCATGATTGTGGTATACAACCTCCTCAGTTAAGCTCTATTTGGAGACTGAGAAATCCTCCTTCTCTTCATCTTGCCCTTCGATTATACGGCGTGCACGTAGGAGGTAAGGGCAGTTTGTCTTCTTCGTTCCTGTGCCTTTTCTTCTCTTCGATTCGTGTAGATCGGGGTCTCTCTGATCTCTATATCCCCTCGACTTGTTGCAAGTGTATTTAATCCAGGTGCAGTGTTCAATAGGCTTCGTTCGTGGACCTGAATCTCTGCGCATCTTGCCCCAGCCATGGGCAAGGCCATGTTGGTCGATATAGGCTTCAAGGGCATCAAGAGTATCGAAGATCTGGTACGGAATGGCTGGGCCAATTTAGATCTCAAGGGTATTCATCGTGAAGTGTTAAAAAAAGTATATCTTCCTTTGTTATCTTATGTTTACTAATTATGATGTACTTATTTTCAATTGGGCGACAAATTTGTATGGCAACTACATAGTAAATGATTGAACCTCCGAAAATCGGTATATAATGTGGGGCGACGGATGGATAGTAAAAAGCGACGGATGAATAGTAAAACCCATATTCTATAATATCAGTACTGAGGTTTAGACCCTTGGTACGGTGTGTGCCTTCTGAGCCTAAGGTCCTTTAGCCGCCACGTGACCAGGTCATAACAAGTATACCTAGTCAGTACGAGGATTAATACAGTTAGCTTAGACCCTTTATCACCGTGTAACCTCAAGTTGAAAGTTGCTGCTTTTAGTGTGATGCGATGCATCATATGATACTAGGTACGCGTCAAGTATCAGTCTTATCAGGGGCTCCACAATACGGTGCGCTCGCTAGATCACAGCTTAGGGTTCAAAGCCCAGGGCTAAGAGCTATATAAGAGGCCTCCTTCTACTATATATAGTCTGCTCTCTAGCTTAATATTCTAAGGCCAAGTTGATTCTCTCGGAAACGGTTGTCACATTTAGTACAAAAGAGGGTATTCATATTCGTGCAACAACAGGGGTTTTTCTACCTTTACTAAGTTATATATAGTAATAATCACACTTGCTGCTTTAATATAGAGTTTGAGCTCCCTTTCTTGCCAATACTTTATAGATTCTCTCGGGCATAGTGTGACGACACGTCTGCGAAGAGAATCGAACGACCTTAGAATTATCAACTAAAGAGCTAACTACAGGCTGGAAGAGGTAGGCTCTTATATAGGCCAAGTCAGAAGGCCGATTACGGACCTGACCTGCGGGTACGAATCATGCATTCGTTACACATAGAATCAATAAACTTGTTGAAATCCTCTGCTTTGATCTCATTATTACAGATATCAATTAAAGCTTCTTTCAATCTTTCTAAACTCTAGTCACTATATAAGTTCTGAATACTTAATCTTTGCTTAAGAACCCTCTATATATTCTTAATAGGAATGAGATCAGGGGGGTTCCCAGGCCAATCGATAAGAGTGTCAATATGATATTATACTTTTGTATTTCAATTAAAGAAACCAGCTTCCCAACCAGACACATATAGATAATAGACTGCTTAATGTGAAAATTGGAGATGTTAGAGAATTGCTTAATGAACGGCGGTAGATACTGATATATTTGCAACATCTTACGAATCAAATCAGTCAAACAAATAGAGTAAGGATACACTGCTTAAATGTACTATCTATCTATCACGAGTTTATCAGTACACGACTTCAAAAGCAGCGATTTGAATATTTTTTCACAGGTACCTTGCACCGATGTATAAAGCAACAACAATGCAACATATTGAGGTCGAACAATGTAGAAGGGACGCTCGCATTGGATAAGAAGCTAGCTGGGCCGCTCTGAACCCTTTAGCTCTTAGATTAACGTCGGGTAACCTAGTCGTGGGCGGGCCCCACTAAAGCTGTTTTCATATCAGTACTATACAGTATTCTCGAGACCAAGTAAGCTTAGGCCATCTCACACTGCATCCCCCGGGCGGCCCATGTTCGGCTATATTACAAATTATCTTTTTAAAAATCAACCACACAATATTGCTGCTTCAAATTAAAGACTATTACTATTGTACATAAACTCTTTCTTTAACTTTAATTATAGCTTCTAATTTATAAGTCAATCTTCCAATCTTCGGCTGGAAATCAGCCGGGTCCATCTCATTCCACAACCTTTGTATCTTCCGCTTGAGCTCTTCAATAGAAGTAGGTACAAAGGGCAATTGATTGATTTTATCCATAGTCAAGCGCCATATCTTCTCAATAAGGTTCAATCAGAGAAGTTAAGCGGCTAATTAAGAGTCCTGAGACCTTCTTCAAACCGGGCAACCCGGACATACTTCTCATGCACCTTTGCTCCATCCTCTATAAAGATAGAATTAGTATCAAGCATTAAAAACAGAGGAAATACAGCTAGCTCAAAGATGTACTCTTTATATACTATTGATTCTATCCTTTTACCGCCAGGTTTTTCCCAAAGAACACAAAAGAGGATTTGCAGTTTCAACCTATCAATCAACACGGTTTTCACCTGGTTATAAGTCATCCTATGTATACGCCATTCTTTTGATATTTCCTTTATAAATATAAATTTAAGAACTTCTTTGCTCGATATCATCGCTAGAACCTCCCTCTCGGTCTTCTACCCTTTCTCCCCTTTTGAGATTTTTGTGACGTGCATTCCTCAAGGCATGTTTAAATTGCACAACAATAAGCCTAACGTAGACCTAGAATAATCAACCTAACGTCCCTCTCTGCGTAGCGAGACACCCTACGTGCCGAGACAGACAAATGAAATTGGATAAATTTCGAGATTAATAGATCGCTATATTAAGAAGAATAGTGTGACGAACATATTACTAACTCTGAATATGAATAATTCTCATTGTGTTAGTTAGTTTAAAAGAGATATCACGAAGAAAATCAAAATCCTTGCGATTTCATTGGTCTGTCTCGGCACACAGTGTGTCTTGCTACGCAGGGAGGGACGTTAAAGTACTAACTACAGGTTGGGAGAAGCAGGCTCTTATATAGGCCAAGTCAGGAGGCCGATTGCGGATGCATTTCGGATGCCTTGCGGACCTGACTTGTGGGTACGAAGTACGGTTCGTTACAGAATCTTTATTTAGATAGTGTGACGATACGTACGATTTTGTGCTTAGTCATACTGTATGCCTGAGGCACCTACTTAGTAAAGCTCCTTGCAGAGCCAGATTCTCTGCTCTGCCCAACTCCTCGCTGGAGGCAATATGGCCTCAGGCTACATTAAGCCGGGTCCTGTGGAGTTAGCTAGGCACGTGATTCTCACGTGACCCCTTCTTGTATATAAGCTCCTTAAGCTCTTGAGCTCTCTTAGTTCTTTAGTTGTTAATTCTAAGGTTAATCTGATTCTCTTTGAGACCTATTGTCACAGATAGCTATTTAACAATAAAACTAATCCAGTAGTTTGTATTATTATCATACCAATGAAGAGCAGATCTAAGATACAATACTACTATTATGTTCTTGATTCTGAATTTCTCTTATATAATAATGATATAACAATTGTTAATAACATTATAATAATAGCACAGACAAGTGCTCCTATCGATAGACTTGCTGCATCTCCCTTTTCTATACTAACAACTGGCCCAGATAACTGAATCCTTGACTCTATATAAGATAATATAGTGGAAGTTATAATAATTGGAATACAATATACTATAGCTAATAAACATATCCCAATCTTGATCAATTTACTCGTAACGATATGTGTTATACAAAGACAAAAGAATAATATCGCTGCTAAAATAAGAAAAAGTCCTAGGCTAATATAAATAGAGCCTCTGATAGTAGCAGCAGATGTGATCTTTGCCGTAACATCTTCTAAGTATTGCAGAGGCTGAAATTTGCCAGTAACGAAATTTTGAATATCCACAGAAAATTGTTCGATCGCTTCTGGTAAGATATCAGAGGTATTTAACGGTAAGTTATTGCAGCTAGTGTGATCAGTAAATCCAACGCAGAATTTGCTTATACCAAGCGAAAGATTTCTTGGAAGTAATAATTCAATTGCCGTTTCAGCAGCATTAACAGCACTTGTGGCACTCGCAATAAGGCTTGCGCCTTCAGCAGTAGCTGTTGCAATGAGGCTTGCACCCTCGGCAGTAGCTGTTGCAATCAAGCTTGCGCCCTCAGCAGTAGCTGTTTCCAGTAGGCCACTGAGGTGACTAGGAACACCACGTTCTTTAAGATGTATGTCCGGGATATCAATGATATCATTTATATTGAACTAGTATTATGAGCTTATTAGCTAAATCACCGATAGAGGTATATATTGTATACAGTTAAACTTAGCGTTGTAATACCTGCTTGTTGTGTTTTTTCTTGAACTAGTAATACAATTACTAGTATTATATAACAGAAGGAAACAGAGAGTAAGATAACAAAAGCTCCGATTTGAAGCCAAGTTTTGTTCTTTGATATTTGCTGCATTTTGAAAGTCGAGTATAGTATATTTATAGAATTAGTAATAAATAGATAAAATTCGAATAAAAGGTTTCTAAAGTCTCTTTATAGAGCTAAAGTTCGTTTTAGTATAAAATTAAATATACTAAATATAGCACTTGTGACAATATGACTAATAAAAGTAATTGTTGACCTTAGACTATTAACTTATCGAAAGAAGAGTCTATTTTCAAATAGGCAATAACTCTTCTTATATAGCTTTTATTACCTCCTAACTAGTCACACCAATTTGATATCAACTTCGGCAAATTTGCAGCCTTATATTCAAATTTGATGTATAATTTATTATTGTTATTAATTTCATTTTCTAAATATATAAGTTTTCTTCTTGAAATCTATGTATAGGATACAATCCAGAGTATATTATTTATCAATATATTCTAATCGAAATATTTAAGCTACAGACAAGATATATTATTATAATCTGGCTATCAAGTGTACTTTGTAACTCTATAAAGTCACTTAGTGTTCTTGTATTTACCGTATGCTGTTTAAAAGCACTCTCGAGGTCATTCTCGGCTTTGACGGCGAGGGAAACGTGCGGCTGTTGTGGCCGATCCTCGCGGACTATTGTAAGATATAGAGCGTCTAGAAGTGGTCAGCAATTCTGCCTCCGCGAAATGAAAAGTGGACTCTATATAAACGCTCCAAATTTTAAAGTATTACTACATATGAGTACATACGTAATACTGTATGAAATATATAACTTCTAATCTATTCGGCATTGTTCATTTCTAATATATGGTCATAGTCGAAGATAATCAATAAAAGAAAAAATTGAAATTGAGTTAAAAATCTGTATCAATTCACGAAACCTCAGGTTGTATACCAATACCATTTCATGCCAAGTTTGTTACTGATAACATCTGCGACCGTGTAGTAGGAAACCAAGTGATGGGATACTCCTCCCACTGTTACGCTGACAGTCTTTTTCACTAAACCATCCTCCTTGAATCCATATGAGTCCACCAAAGAACCAATCAAGGAGTGCTCCGTTTCTTTGTTGAGATTGCCTAAGTTCGATTGATCAAAAGAACGGTTGTTCAAGCTGAAACCGTAGCCACTTTCTAAGACACTACCTGGTCGTGCATAAGGTTCTTGTGCTTTGCTGATTCCTGGAGATCTCTTGTTTCGTTTGTTGGCTGTCCTTTTCACGCCCGGTGTAAAAGGTCGCTCCAGTTCTCGATACACAAGGAAGTTTTCGAGTATCCGACTTGGGCTCCATGGTACGCGATCTGTCCAACCCTTGATGCCTGACGAGCGCTCTTCGTATATAAAAACATTTCCACTCTTGATCAAGCTGGATCTTTCACGATCATGAGAACGTCGTGCAACATAATTGAGATGGCCTGTAAGACAGGCCTCGAAAAGAAGCAGGGCATCATGCGTGGAAGCAATATGTCCTTGGAATGTTGGTGAGAGAGGTGAGGGTGAGCCCATGATGAAGGTAGAAAGAATTTGAGAATAATTTTGATGATGGTGTTGAAGAGTACAGCGAGGTGATATACTTCATTAAATGAGTATCGGTAGCTGTTCGTGCAAGAGCGACTCCTTGACTGAGCCAATGCTGTCATGAAAGAGATAGCAGGACTGGATTCAATTTTCAGACCCTATACGCCTTGGTGTAGGTGGTATCAGTCCTTCGGTCATGAAAAGCGGACATAGGGCCGGGACACTTATGCATGAAAGTATTCTCGTGCTAGCTTTACAGCATGGTACCTCGAAAATTTGCAGCCCCCTGTACATGCTCATCCGCTCCTTTATCCCCTGTTCCTTTTCCAACATCCTCGCCATGAATTTCCATGACTGGCAACCTCCTATGCATCATGTACCGCAGGATCACAAACCCTACAACCATGAGCTATCAATGGAGAACAAGTAGGTAGGCAAGGCTAATTTTGTAGGATTATGCAAGGCCAAGTGTAGGCACGAATGACTCTATAGAGGCTGTTTGCATAACAGGCTTTTTTTTCTTGTTTGCTATACAGTAGGATATTACCAACAGCAAATCGGGGCAGAACCCCACGTGAAGCAGACGAGACCCTGGTAGCCTGACCTGAGTACATCGTGGGGCAATTTCGTATTTTGTATCCTGCAAGGTTAAGAAGTATCCTATCATGGATACGATAGATAATCAGAAGATATCAGCAGTGGTAACAAAATTAGCAAAAGTAATCTAGGCTCTTATCTTAGAAGATAGAAAGACAGCAGCAGTACCAAAAGAGAAGAAAAAAAAAAAAAAAAAAAAAGAAAAAAAAAAA
>LNKV01000093.1:10818-21162 GCA_001465935.1 Clarireedia homoeocarpa
CGTACTCGAAATAAAATCGCTGTGTGCTACAATCCCTCTGCTCAATCCCTGAAAAGTGATGTGACTTTCCCGATCGATCGTAGACTCTGCTGCATCTCCCTCACCTTGCATAGTGTCCCAGGACCAATCGCTCCACGATGGACTTCTTCTCATAGCAGCATCTTTGCTGCCTATGCAGGATTGTACTTGCAGTGCCTTGATGATTTCCTTGTTCTCTCAGGATCCTCCCTTAATTTTGTGCCCCAGGATCTATATGTGCCTCATCTGTGAATACTATATGATCAAGTGTTCCAAAGACTGGTTCGTAGGCATGCTGATTCCCATATTTGACCCTTGGTAGAAATAATATTATTAATGAAGGCACAAACGTATTATTTACTATTCTTAGTATGCTCCCTCAACTTCATTTGCAATTGATGCTTCTTAACCGGTATTTTAAAGTATTCAATTTGAGCTTGGTACGGCTGCATCCGGAAGGGATTTCGACTGGGAGACACAAGCATCTTGCATATCTCTTTAGTTACGCTAGACTTGCGTCCAAGGACCTTAGAAGAAGACTTAGAAGAAGACCTAGTCTTCTTCCTTGCTATAGAACCCATTTTGAGCCACTGATCTCTCCTTTCCGTCCACAGCTCTCGAATATGCCCGATGATGCCGAAATGCGACATAGCGACTTAGTACCATAATCCCGAGTCAAGGCGTCAAAGAATCGGGTTCTACGCGTAGATTCACCTTCTTTAACACATAATAGTTCAGGGGAAGGAGTGAATAATGGGTTAGAACGTGTTGATTGAGGCATTTTAAGGATTTAGTTGGCTTGTTAACATTTTGAGGGCATCGTAATTTCACGAAATAGGTGGTTCTGGCCCGTGTGCACGGAATTTGTACACCCACTTGAGGCTAGCAATGATGGCACAGGAACAAACTATCCAGAATCATCCTAGTGCTGACGAAGTGTGGCGTATATAAAACTCAAGAGAGTGTACAAAGAGGAGACCGAAATTGAAGCCTATCAATACTCTCTCTCTGGCAATCGGAGTATACAACTCATACTTGAACCGTGTTGCACTTATAGTACACGCAGTTGTCAACTTGATTTCTTTTCACGTTCAACCTTGATCAAACAAATAGTTTACTCCTTTGTACAATGGCTTCCATATCCTGCTTAGAACCGTTTAATTTGCGACAAACATCTGCCTCTGTTGGACAATGGCCTTTCGTCGCAGTCTACGTCGGCTCTGACCCACAGCCTTTTAGTCTGAGTTTTGACACAGGCAGTTCTCTAACGTTCGAAAAACTTGTCGTGTGGTTTATTGTTCAGGCTAACAGTGCTTAGATGGCTCTTTTCTTCGTCCGTATGCGAAACGGTTGGTCACGATCGTCACACGTATAATCCGACAGACGATCTTAAATTTTCTGAGTGCAAACTGAATAGCACTTTTGGAGATGGACTTTCGATTGATTTGGAGAAAGTTTATATGGACGATTTGAAGTTCGGCGCAAATACGCAGAAAGACCACTTAGTATTCCAAGCATCATCCGTTCTTCTACCTGCGACAGGTGTAACCCGCAATATTCTTTATGAAGGTATACTTGGAATGAGACCTCGCTTTGATGCAGAATGTAAGTGCAAAAGCCTGGGAAGCATGGATATTTTCACCTCACATACACGAAAAAGTTATATAACTGATAAATGCTAATATTTATCAACGGCGCTCACCGTTTGGGCAAAAATGGCGCCTGATCTACCTGAGCCACTCTTTGTGGCAGATTTGAAATTCAACGATGTAGGTACATTCACGTTCGGCAAGATTCCCTACGAAGGACAGGACATAAGGTTCTGGAATTGCAACATTGAGGAGAAAGACTTTTGGAGAATTCCAATTACTGCATATGCTATTGGCGAACTCGAGGGTGAGGAACCTCCGACGGAAGCAGCAGTGAAAAAAATCCATACTAAACCTATGCTTGACACCGGTTGCAGCTCTCTTCGTCTTCCGTCTTGCATTATTCAAGACTACTATGCCAAGACACCAGCTTATCGCCAAGAACAGGGGCATCAAATTTTCCCCTCTGATAAGAAAAACCCAGATTTAATTCTCTATATCGGCGAAGATCGTTACATGGTTAGAATTCCAGGAAAATTCATTTGGCCCCAAGGAACTTTCCATGGTGAGCCTTGTAAGTTGCCAATTTTAAGTCCTCAAATCACAAATGAGATAACTGCTAATCTTCTCTTTTAATAGTCGTTGCAGGTGCGCTTGAGGAACAGACGGATGGTTTTGGCCCTATATTAGGCCAACCATTCTTTTATACATACAATGTCATTTTCAAAGGCATCGATGCCCTTTCCGTTGGCCTAGTAAAAAAGGAATAGGATGCACCTATAGTTGTGGTTTTGGAAAGGAAAATATTTGTTACAACGGTTGTATTAAACACGAGGGAATGCGACGGAGAACTAGGCCACCAGTGGGTGCACTAACTCATTCACACCCGGAACTTTATTTTCCTACGGTGCTAGACATTAAATCTGAGCTGTAGTAATACTTCTTTATTATTTCATCCTGTATTATACCTTCACTATAACATGGAGTCCAATGAAACATTTCCTATCTCTTGATTGGAATGCTTGTAATTACTCCGTGGGTTTTGAAAGATGCAACGCCAGATTACGCGAAATCTTCCAAGTTTCTCAAAATCCTTTGATTTGGAGAATTACAGTAGCTCTCTAGTTTGATATTATAAATATTACTTTTGAACCTTATTAAACTATAATGGTGACTTTGGGGTTTTTAATACCTGATTTATTGTGATTATCAAAAAGCCTGATGACATAGTTCGTCTATTTTATCACTGTCATCTGCTGACCACACAGATAACTTGACTGCAACTATTCTGCCAATCAGTGGGATACAAAGAGCATCGAAATGATAGTTTCGTAGCTGTCTAGGTTTGAGTAGATATTGTGCAATGATCAAAATGACTTCTATATTTCATGGGAAGTACCTCATGATAATGCCTATATGCTTCGGTAGCATCTATATCGACAATCAAGCTTTGCGCTTTTTGAATTGCTTCACAGGCACTCGGGTTTGTCAGTGCTTTCTTGAGATATTTTATCGGCCAATGCAAGGAATAGAAAAGCGAATATATCAATACGCACAACCTTGTTATGTCACAGAATTTCCAGATGATGGAATCGCAAATGCAATTGGCTTGCAATTCAAATCGCCATTTTATGTTGATGCAAATCTCATCTCCCTAGGGGCCCAATACAAAGTGCGGTTTTGTTTCTCGCTCCCAAATCAAGAAAAGTGGCTTCCAATTGACCTCTATCAACTGTATGGCCTCGATTCATCTCAGTGGCAGCCTACACCTAGTTTAAGTCACGCACTTAATCCTTCACTATTGGCCAGAGGATGTCTTCCGCTCGTGGACGTTTGCCGGAATAATAACGATGTGCTCTATCGGATTCGCATAGAATATGCGGTTGATGAGTCCCAGAACCATGTATCTGTTCAAAAATGTCATTTTATTGCCTGGGATTTGAGATATCGCTGTTGGTGGACCGAGAGAGTTTCCTCGGATACTCAATCACACGAGCCTATGAGGATCGCTCACGAGTTGCCCATTCGGGATATGGCTAGTCTCTCAGTACCTATTGTAAAGATACCACAACCTCCATTACGATTACGCGCGACAGCCCCATGTAGTAGTACAGAAGATCAAGCTCCCAATACGATCAAGGCCAAGCGCAGAAGCAAGAGGCTAGAGAGTAAACTTGTAGATAATGATACTCGAAGTTGTAACTAGATTCAATCAACCTAGTAAATTGACTATAAAAACCTATTGTATGCTTCTTGAGTTAGATTAAAGAATTTACGCAGTCATGGGAATGAGAAAGCGAATACTATGACTGAAAGTTAGAGCCGTGGATTTCTAACGTATTCGACGTGCATACGATCTACTGTTTTGGTATCTGCGTATAACCTCAAGCGACCATTTAGCTACTGTATACTGAATATGCTAGCTCTGACAATTTGGCCGCCGCAGATACCTCCAGCAAATTTTTCATATTGATTTCTTCTGTCCAAATGACAATTGCTCACCACAAAACAAGAAGAAGAAAAAAATTTATAATATGAATTAATTTTTCACCTTATGTATTATTAACTAAATTAGTGCCCAAATTCCATATCTTCTTTCGTTGAATTTAATATCAAGCTTAAAAATTTGATACTCTCCTAAACTGACACAGTATCATCGCCTCCTATAATCTGCTTCGTAACACTAGATACACTCTATAATCCGACGGCAACTGTTCTACCCACAATCTGTTATAATACTAAACTTCACGACTAATTTACTCACAGTATTAGTTTAAATTTTCGTACCGTCAATGTCATACCGATGAGTGAGTCCTAAATACAACACTTTATTATCAATATCTAAGTACTTTAATGGTTGGGAATACACTCCATCAATTTTTCTTTTTTTTATACTTTTTTATTCTTTATATATATATATTATATTTTGATACAGCGCACATAAACTCAGTTCACCGGTCTTCTTTTTCTCGTTTCATGGAAAATTTCATTGGCAATAGCAATCAATAAAAGTTATATGTTTCAGCTGCACACAATTTTGATGTCTTACATCACCATTATTATTATAGAAATGCAATCCCATTTCTACTCCCTTATTCACGGATTTTGCTGGTTCCAAGATGCGTTTGGTTATGCGGTCTTTCATGCGGTCTTTCATTTCAATGCCATGGACTCCTTGATATTTTGATTCAATCGAGACGTAGAGGACACTAACACGTGTAGGAAGAAAATCTGGAATCGTAACGCTTAGAATCATGCCATCATTTGCGTATTTGCGTAGCTAACAGCAGGTGGATAGGAATTGACCGCGTAGTCATCGTAGCCGACCGGCATAAGTTCGATCTCTTCTTGAGTGATTGAAATAGAACTACCAAGTGGAAGCAGAGCGAGTGAATGGGTAAGCTGCGCAAATGGTTCACCACGGTATTATGCTACTATCACGAAGCTCATCAAGGGGCGAATGAATCCGCTGCAGGGCGGATAATTGGGAGTCTCGAGCAGTAGTAGTACTGCGGTTTATTCGTAGATATTCAACGGGTATACAGGAATAGTTTACACGTTTAATTCCAGATACCTAAAAACAAAGTACCAGTCACTTTATGGGTACAGTAGGATTTGTGCTACAGTACTAGCGAGGGAGAGAATTTAATCTATTAATGGCTTAGAATGTCAACAAGTCATCATGTTAGATACCAATGGCAATAGTTAAGCGGATGATATCAGGCGGCAGAAATAAACAGCTCGACAGCTCGACAGCTCAATCTCATTTATTACTTTCCAGGTATCTTCACAAAAGTAGATTAACAAATTGACAGGCTATATAGAAACATTAGATCATCACAAAGTCAGACTTAATAGTAATATGAGTACGATTGAGAGTCTGATTGAGAAGGTGCCCAACTTTCGTAGTGGGCTTCTGCGTTGCATGAGCCCGAGTGAGACAACATCTCTTCGTATGGCCCTTGGAGGAGATCCTCTGACATCGGTCAAGGAATCGCTTATGTACTCAAACGTTTGTGCGCTTCTGGGCTTGAGCTTGAAATGGATTCAGACAGTTAACGCTCTCGGATACGCAGTTATACTGGTAGGGAAGGATCTTGTGTCCCTCAACAACATGCTTTATACTCCGCCTTCCAAGTCAAACAGGTTCAATATCCTTGTGATGTGCGTTGGGTCATTCCAGTCGCGGACTGAATGTATACCAGGGCTCGTAAATGATACAAAAGCTGCATTGGAAGGGTGTCCGTGGTCAACCACCTCCGAAGAGGGAAAGTCGCATGTAAACGTGGTGACGCATAATTTCGAAGTCAGTTTGATGTTCACATGCGATTGTGAGAAGTGGCATAGCCGCTGGCTAACGAAAGATCTTACATCTTTGATTATGGATACCCCCCAATCCGTGGTTAAAGGTAAGGAATTCGTTACCTCCTACATGTGGATCAATCTAAAGATCGCACCACAGCATAGGCCCATCATCAGAAAGGCGTATGGCATCAAGAGTGACCATTTATCTAAATCGGACTTCGTAAACAGCTGGGCATACACAGGCAAGCTCTCCTTCCAGTGTACGAATAGAGATACACTCTACACCCCAAACATATGTGGTCTCGGCCGCCGAGTAAGCGTCATGCTTCCACCCCCAGTTGAGTATACGCTCAGATAGTCTCTTTAATATCACAAAAAGAATTATACTTTGCAATTGTGAAAATCTACCTTAGCACAAGTGTACATCGCCGTTAAATTTTCAGACGATATATAATCACAACTATGTTTGATATATCTTGGTGCGACGGTATTTCGAGCTTAACTTGCTAGGCTGCGGCGTGGCCCCATGGGCCGGGTTTTCAATTTTTCCACCTACACATACTTAAAGGACAAATAAATCCAAACGTTGGGTCTAGGAACTTTCTACCATCTTGCTTAATATAGTAACATTATAAGCAAATATACAGCTTTTATACTCCAAATCAATCTTGTCTTCTGTTATTTTCTACGTAAATAGTATTAAATAATATAACCGATATAGGATCCAGGGGTTGGATTTATTTGGTATGTGACTAGAGTACATCCTCAACATCTACAAAATTAGGACACTCAAAATAATATATCCTCAAAAATGATAAATCGACCCAAAAGTGGAAACGCTCCGCCGGATATGCGGATAATCCACTAGAAAATGGATTATATACATGTACCAATTCTATTTCTCTATCATCTGCTCCGCTACGGATTAATGCGCGGATCCACTTCAACCCAATTACTACAGTTAACCGTTTACACAGCCTAGCCTTGGTCATCATGAATCATATAACGTCACTCCCTGCGTAGCGAGACTCCTTGTGTGCCGAGACCGACCAATGAAATCGCAAGGATTCTGACTTTTTCTTCGTAATATCTCTTTTAAACCAACAACAACAAAAAGTACTCATATTTAGAGTTAGTAATATGTTCGTCACACTATTCATCTTCATACAGCGACCCATTAGTCTCGAAATTCATCCAATTTCATTGGTCTGTCTCGGCACACAGGGAGTCTCGCTACACAGGGAGTGACGTTAGACAGTGATTATGTTTATTGCAATGGAGCTAATAGGTTTGACTCGCAGCTATAACCACGTTTAACGTAGCCCATTGAGTATATAGAGTGACATATAGAAGTAGTGCAAATAGTATACTAGGTTTAAGATGTAATGATTTACAATCTCAATAATCACACTTTAAAAGTCATCAATCCACTATTTAAACTTGAGCTGTAATGAATTGTTAATTGTTATATAGTATCCTATATCTATATTAGTGTTGCGCTAACCTGGACTATTGCAAAAAAGCTGACTATTTATTCTACAATAGTATAAGAGTATAATGGTCTCGTATTCCGGGTGTAATTTTCTCTTCAAATCCCTCAATATGTTTTCTCCACAGGACTTGAAAGCTAATGAGACCCATTTCGGCGACAAAAAAGTCGGTGACAGTGTAATGCAAAAGCAGCTTCAGAGTATTGAGAATAAATCAGTGTCCACATCTATAGCATCTGTTACGGCTGAGGTCACCTTGGTCTCACAGTCTCATATATCTAAAAGAGACTGGCACTTCTTGGCAGCTTTTGGATATCTATCCTTAATCAACCTTATGTGTGCTATAGACGCCACTATCCTTAGCGTAGCATTACCGGTATGTTATAATCTAGGAAGTGCAATATAGAATTCCCTATTGAGGTGGAATCATCTAGGCAATGGCTGACAAGCTCAATGGATCAGCCATAGAAGCGTTTTGGTAAGACACTTGTTCATGAATTTCAACTTGTAGTAAATATTTGAAATTAGGACCGGGACATCATTCCTTCTCACGTCAACGGTCTTCCAGCCATCATGGGCATCATTCTCTCATATCTTTGGAAGAAAACCAATTCTTTTACTAGCACTAACTATTTTTACAATCGGAGCTGTAGTTTCTGCTTTGGCAAACAGTTTCACTCTGCTCCTCGTTGGCCGTTCTGTTCAAGGCATTGGTGGAGGAGGACTTATGGCATTGACTTATGTTATTGTCACAGACATGGTCACTTTAAGGGATAGAGGGAAGTGGTTCTCAATCATTAGTCTACAATGGGCAATTGGATCCGTGACTGGTCCTGTCATTGGAGGTGCCTTTACGGAGAAGTCTACGTGGCGTTGGATATTTTGGCTTGTATGTGAACATGATGGCTCCCTAAATAAATGAAAACGAGGCGGAGCTAGGAGTACCAACTAACAGAGAGCAGAATGTTCCTTTTTGCGTTGTCGCATTCATTACTATTCCTATTTCTCTTAAGCTGAATCGCAAGGATGGCTTCATTATAGAGAAGTTGAAAGCTATTGATTGGATAGGAACTGTGTTATTTGTATCCTCAATCACCGGGTTCTTAATCCCCTTAACATGGGGTAATATTAATCTCTTCTTAAGAGTAGCATAATTGCTAACCTTTCAGCAGGTGGTGTAATGTACGACTGGAAAAGCTGGCGAACTTTATTCCCTTTAATAATCAGTTCTCTTGGCATGATTTTCTTTGTAAGCATTAGTTCTAAAATTGTATGTCTTGATACTGATATCTATCAGTTGCTATATTCCAAGTACTTAGTTTCAGAACCTCTCATTAGAGGCAGCATATTTCAAGAGTCAACAGCAAAAGTCGGATATTTCGGTACTTTTATTCACGGGATGATTGTCTGGTCTTTGCTATATTATATGCCTCTCTACTACGAGGTAGCCAAAAACTTTAACTCCATCGAATCTGGAATCGCAATTTTTCCATTTACATTCACGACTGCGCCTGCTGCAATTGCTGTCGGTCTTGTTATAACTAAGACTGGAAAATATCGGCCATCTATTGTAGGTTCCTTCATTACTACCCTATTACAACATTATTGGCTGTGATTGATGACTAATCTTCGGAGCTGCTTGGATAGTGGGTAGGTTGGATTTTAACCACAGTTGGCTTGGGTCTTCTTATAATCCTTGAACAAGATACAACTACAACTCAGTGGATATTTCTTTCTCTTGCTGCTGGTCTAGGAACAGGAATTCTCTATTCTGCCCAGTCATTCGCTGTTCAAGCCTCTGCCTTGAATTCGGACTTGCAGTATGCTGCAGCAATGTATAGCTTCTTTCGCTCACTAGGTCAGACTTTTGGAGTCGCATGCGGAGGTGCCATTTTTCAAAACACCTTCAAACATCAACTATTCCTCGATCCCATACTACGCCCTGAGTCCACTCAATGGGCAAGAGATGCAAGTGCTATAGTACAGATTGTAAAGTCTTTACCAGATGGCAACAAAATCAAGGGAGAGATTGTGGCTGCTTACGTGGATTCATTCAGGGTAATTTGGGCTGTTATGTGTGTAATTGCTTTGGTAGCTTTGTTGTTGAGTTTGATATTTATTAGGGATATCTCTCTCGACAGGGAGCTTGAGACTGAGCAGGGTTTTAGATATGAAGCAAGGGCCTCTGCTCGTATATAAACTCGTTGCTTACTATCTTTGAATAAGTCTAGGGAATCGTAAATAGCGCGTATAATACTTGATCGGGTTTTGAAAGATGTATCACCAAATTTTGGGAATAGCCTCAGGTTTTCACTGTACTTAAGCCAGCTGCTAAACCAGCATAAGTTCAGCACCTTAGTACTCTAAGTAATAAAAATCAGTTCTTTACAACCATCTTAATTTACTAGCTAAGTATACAGAATAAATCTTGTTGTAATGTGAAACCCCACTAACGTCTGTCTCTATTTAGGGAGACGCTCTGTAAGATTCTGAGCTGAGAATGCATATGATTGGTTTATCTAAAGAACTAAATTACAACTAAAACAGAGGGTTTATATCCTCAAGAAGTGGCAAAAATGAAAGAGGGGTAAGATCATGAATTATCAAGCAGGTTGACATGTGGATCTTGCAATGGCACCCTGATTTATGAGCATCTCCGAATGCCCTCATTGTAACTCCAAATGCCTACATTCTCACACCTCTTGATGCTCAGATCGAATACCACAAAATACCTGTCAAAAGACGTCAACTACAGAGGAAACTGAAGGAGCATACCAAGAAGGGTAGGAGATATCTTTGTGTCTTTATAAAGAAGGTTATTACAGCCAAAAATCCTGAAGATCGAACAGTCTATGGGAACGAACATTTGTACAATGAATTATTCGGTTTTTGGGATCATATAGTCTTTACAGACGAAGCACATATAGACCCTACTGCACAGA
>LNKV01000093.1:23036-67334 GCA_001465935.1 Clarireedia homoeocarpa
TTTTTCTTCGTAATATCTCTTTTAAACCAACAACAACAAAAAGTACTCATATTTAGAGTTAGTAATATGTTCGTCACACTATTCATCTTCATACAGCGACCCATTAGTCTCGAAATTCATCCAATTTCATTGGTCTGTCTCGGCACACAGGGAGTCTCGCTACACAGGGAGTGACGTTATATTTATTTTGGTAGATTCTATCAACAAGGATAGTTTCATCGAATCATATCGTCAATATTCTACAATACTGGAGAATTATATCAAATAACCGGGGTATACATATTAACCTTTATTATGCCTGCTACGAAGTACTATCCATCCGACGACCCACATTATATACCGAGCATCGGAGGTGCACTACTTTACTTTTGTGACACCCATACAATTTTCGTGAACAATAATGAACAAGGACATCATAATCATTAAAATTAAAATTATGATAGACCAACATTTGAGGATATACTTTTTTTTGACACTTCGTAATGGACACCCTTGAGATCCAAATTGGCCCAGCTATTCCTCACCAAATATTCGATACTCTTGCAGCTCTTGAAGCCTATATTGATCAACATGGCCTTACCTATACTATAGCTGGAGCAAGATTTTGTACTTCATTTGGAATCGCGGTCAATTATCTTGGTTAACCTTAAATTTTCTTTATCTCCGATGTTCGATGCAAAAATGTGGGCCGTCGGATGGATAGAAAAAACCATCGGACGTTGAGTAAAACCCTAGTTATATGATAATCCTTGGCAGCCTATTGAAGAGGCTGTTTCGCTCTATTACGTTTAGATATCTTTTCTACAAGTGAGCTGCTTTCATCATCACGACTTCGTTTTAGTACATTCTCCGCATCAGCTTTGAGAGCTGTGCCATCTGCTACGCCACGGTCGCCAGTGTCTGCTTTCGCTTTCTTTCTTAGTGGTAAACTATCTTGCTCTCCTATAGGTCTTTTGGATACAACCAAAGGACGCTCTGTGCCATCCCGATGATTGAGTTTAGATCTCTTTTCTACAAGTGAGCTCCTTTCATCATCACGACTTCGTTTTAGTACATTCTCCGCATCAGCTTTGAGAGCTGTGCAATCTGCTACGCCACGGTCTTCAGTCTTTGTGCCGGTTATTGGAAACTCGTCATCAAAACTTCGGTTACAGAATTCCTCCACTGACTTGCTACTTTCCTCTATATATGATCTATCTTTAGCATTTGAGTGCTGATCCTGATCATCGCTTCCCTGTTGTCGATTATATTTAGAGTCATGTTTCCATATGTCGACTGATCGTTCGTCCGATACAGCGAAGTACTCACAATTCGTTCCAATTGTATATACTTTACTGAGTGTTTCGTCCTCCTGCTGTCTGTGCGTTTGATGGAGTTTCCAATCTCTATCGAATTTGTACGATGTATTACATGGCATCTCAATCTCAATGCTTGCTGACGCAGGATGGTAAGTACTTACGCAGCGGGCCATAAAGCAGCCCTGCTCGATCGTTTGAGTCTTGTCTTCACAAAGGTATGTAATCGAGTTGGAAGCACTCCAACTTAATGCACGGATAATCTTTCCTTTCTCAATTTCACGTAAAATAGGTACAAATTGCAGATATTCTGTATTTGCCTGACAGATTATAATATTTTCGCCTGCGCAAACAGCAAGATATTTGGAATCGTGAGAAAATGCAATACTGGTGATACTGCAGGGGAAATAAATCGTATTCCATGGTTTTGGGATAATAATCATAATGCTTAGGATCAGCTGTTATTTTGTTGTTATATTCAGTAGTGCTGTTGTGGTTCCGGCAGCAGCAGCTACATGTATATTTATCAGATAGATAAATAGGATTTACCACTAAAATTAGATTCTTATTTGTGGAAAAGGATATATCGATCGGGCGTTTTTCAGGAAGATAGAAGTCGTAAATAGCAATGATAACGAAGTCTAAAAAGGGTTACAACCCCTGACTATCATTGGGCAAGCATTATTGATGACCTTTAGACTAGAAAGCTAGATGCTTTTAGGTTTTTGATGATAAGCCGCAATTATTTCTTTATATAACCCTGAATAACCTGTTCGCTCTACTGCTAGTAATGTAGAG
The DNA here is from genome assembly GCA_001465935.1 of Clarireedia homoeocarpa. Lineage (NCBI taxonomy): Eukaryota > Fungi > Ascomycota > Leotiomycetes > Helotiales > Rutstroemiaceae > Clarireedia > Clarireedia homoeocarpa. The sequence continues at coordinate 25,130 of LNKV01000093.1, forward strand.
CAATGAGCAGCAATGCAATAGAATTCTTTCAGCAGATACTGTATTATTATAAGAATATATACAGTATTAGTAAGTGGGTGGGCACCGAAAATCTGACAGTGAACCGAACCGGCGAAGTGGCAGGGTTCGAAGCTCTGGCCCCTCAACCAGGCCTTGCCCACCTGGATTCCACCTCGTGGCCTTACTTCCCACGATTCAAGAATAAGTACGCTCTTCTCTCTAGGGAGTGGTTAGAGGGCATGGAGAATAACTTCTATCCATGTAAAATATATAGCAGTCGTACAGCGCTGACCAGCGCTCAAAAATAGGGATGCTAGCCAGCAATTTGAAGGCAAAAAATCGTGTACCTAGTCAAGAATCAGAGCACAACGTTGAAGGAAGGGGTTTTAGTCCGGCAGTTGGTTTTCTCCTCTTCTGGCCAGAAACATGTATTTAGAGAAGCTCCTCATAGCATTTGGCTGATAGGCGTAAGAATAAATCAATCAATCAATATATACAGTATCACGTTAGATGTTAAATTTTACAAATTATCTTGAACATGTTATACCGCTCTTATTTAAACGCACTACTATGGTTGTTTTATTCAAAAGTCGAAAAGATCTAATACTTTGCTTTTCTTTGACTTCCCTTTCATCTCCTCGCAATTTTCCTGATTTTGTCTGCGTATAACCCCGAATGACCGTTTAGCTACGTATACTGAAGCGAAGCAGGATATCTCACGCTAGCCCTAACAGTCAGTAGCCGCAGATACTCTCTACTCAAGTTTATAAGAAAAACTTAGTTTTCTTATTACTTTACAGTATTATAAAACTTATAAGTATCTAAAACTCGTATCTGTTTAGCTGTTAATTGCAATTAAATGCGCCTATGTTTATAATTGACAACTTTTGCGTAAGCCTCAAGTGTTGCTGTAACCAGAATCGGGAGTCGTCCGCACAGCCTCTAGAAACACGATACTATACAAATATGATTCTAGCTAGCGCCGAGAGAAGGCCAGATGTTTGTACAGTTTCCATCTCGCGGATTGATAACCTCATTGTGTTCTTTTTTTACTTTATGGATTGAGATGCTATGTTGCAAGGGAGGTTTCTTTACTTCTCTAGTTGTCTAGTGGATTATATGTTACTGAGAGTTTCTTTAGCGCTTTCTCTGGATTATCTCAGTCTTCTCCCAGTCCGCCTTCATTATTGCTCAGTGGAATACCATCGGTGGAGCTTTGAGCCTAGAGATGAGCTTATGCCATGCTACTCTTTTGTAGAGTATTGAATTGTCTTTTGCACCTACAAAACTTCACCCTGCTTTATTTCTCTTGATCTAATTCAGTACCACTCCAAGACTACAAGTCGAACAGGTCTACGTTTACGATGGATCGAAGACATTCATAGAGTTCGAAATTATTTCCAGGAATTTATATAAGGTCACTTTTCTTCTACCAGTTACCACTATCCCATTCTCACACATACCCCTTTTCTCTGATCTTGCAAACTATCTTCCACAAGAATATTTCATGCAATAACCTATTGCACTTCGCCTCACTACTACACCTCTCTCTTCACTACACCTTACTGTCGGATTAAAGTGAATCCATTCCGTACTCGTACGGGGTGGCAATAAGGAAGTGATCCGATGTTCAGTACGGGAGAACATAGTGTATAGAGAACTTAGTATACGGGACCCTTTATTGTATTAGGAGAACTTGAATACATAGAGAGTATATATCTACTACTTAGTTAGAAGAATGAGACACAATTCAACCTAGCACATCGCACCCATATATGTGATACGGTGGTGCTACAAATCGAATCTCACCAACACTTACCTCACCACCTCACTCACTACGCCTGACTCCACTACCAAGTACCGAGTGTCCAGCACGACGCACTCTCTTTCCAACCGTTCGGTCATTTAGTTTCGTGCTCTTTATATAAAGCTCCTCGGATGGTCGCACGCATAACCTCCATGCCACTGAAACCTCATACACCTCGATCCTTCGTCCTCTAAGCCTTCATCCCGGCCACATACCAGGACCAGTCCCGCATTATTTGAGATTTTTAAAAGAGCATTACTTTACAACATTTCAGTGCTATAATTCCGGCTTAGAAGCAGTTATCCTATCTCTACCTAGTCTATTCGGTTGACTTCTTCATGCCCTCAAACTGGCCTCCAGCTCTCTGTGTCCGGCCGACTTGTAATAGGTACTCACTACTAATATTTAATATTAAATCAGCAATTACAAGCTAATGAAATAGTCCTTACACGACCTGAAATTGGGCCTGCTTAGACCAACATAGAGGGGTAGTAGCATCTAGAGCGTCCAAGAGGTCATAACTGAAGCAAACCGTTGATACTCGACATCGCAGGACTTGGTACACTACAAAACTCCTGATATTCGACGAGCAATTTTAATGGCAAAACCGCTTTCCCAGTTTCCTCCAATGGGCGGGGTAAAAGGCCTGCAGCTTCATCGGGGCAATATAACCCGATGGAATCATCGAAATGTCAGACTCTAGCGCTGACGTCGAGGGTTCCTCCTTCAAACGTGCTATGATATATCCTTCACGACAGGATGCACACCATCTTAACGCTCCCCTTCCTTCTCTCAACCACATCTTGATTGGGCCGGTTGGAATGATGATGACGTAGAACTCAGTCGCATATTGATGGCAGGATATGAAGCAAATTGTCGGTTCGGATATGCATCCCCTCTCGGTCAGAAGATTGAAGAGGCAGAATCATTCCCTCAGCCAAGAGTAGAAACAGAAGCAGAACGTGTCAGAAAGGTTTGCTACGGATGTGCTAGCTTTCTGGCACTTCGCGTTAAGGGAGTATTGTTCTTCAGCATATAATTGCTGACGGATCTCTTCTGGCACGTTACAATGTGTCTCTAAAAATACCGCCTTGTTCTACAAACCTTATAAGGCTTTCAAGGTGGCGCGGCCTTAACAGGTCATGCTTTTTGCCAATAGGTCACACCAGCAATGAGATTCCTTGTCGCAGGGAGGACCGGGACACTGCATAGTCTTATATGCATCCCGCCCAGGTAATACTACCTCGATTTGTCCTTGATTTCAGCGCCGTACTGGTCCAGTCTGGCTACTTATATGATACTGTCTTCCTTCCTACCTATGCCCAAGTGACATCCTTCACCCCAGTCCCTGAACAAACGCCGTTTACACATTACTCAATTTCTCTGAACACTCTACTGCTCATTATTTCAAAGCTATCAAATATTCCTCTCTTTCGACACGTCTAAGCAGAATCAGACAATGGCAGCTCCATCGACCGAAGGGTACAGGCTCGAATTGGCTCGAGGTATTTGAATACTTTTTCCCGACATTCCTCTCACAATCTCCCAGCTGTGCTCTTACTCTCTCAAGGCAGACCCTCATCAATCTAACACTCATGCACCAAACAGATAGAAGAAGCCCTTGGTACCCGTCCCGTCCTCAGCGGTACGCTTCAAGAAATAACCGAATCGTACGGCACCCTCACCGCGGGCCTCATAGCAAAAATCGGACCCCCCAACTGCAGCGTTCAAACCCGCGACACGACTACCTCCTCTAGGATCCCCGTTCGCATCTACACCCCCTCAGACTCATCCAATAATCCACTTCCTTTGGGAGTCTATTTCCATGGCGGGGGCTGGGTACTTGGGAACCTAGACTCGGAAGATTCGTGGTGTAGATACGTTGCAAAAAACACACCCTGCGTAATTGTATCGGTAGAGTACCGCCTGAGCCCAACATGGAAGATACCCACTATATTGGAGGATTGTGTTAAGGGGTTTGAATGGGTTTGTTTGGCTCTCTTTTCCCACCTCCTGCTTTATGTTTCATTTTTGTTGTGGAAAACTCAACTCTAACAATCAAACCCAATTCACACAGGCATGGGAAGAAGCCTCATCGCTCAACGCAGATCAATCAAGCGTTTTCACCATCGGTAGCTCCGTAGGTGGCGGTCTCGCGCTCATCGTAGCAGATGCGGTGATTGCGAAAGGAAACGCATCGCATATCCGGGGTATCGTGGCCATCGTGCCCGTAACAGCACATCCCTCTTCAATTCCCGATGCGTATAAGCAGCACTATACGGCTTATGAAGAAAACAAATCCGAAGTACCGATTATCGATGCTGGGAGTATGGGTACCTTTTTCGAGGCTGCCGGGGTGGATTTTAAGGATCCGGGAACTTGTAAGTGCTTCTCTTTATTTTCTTGCTCTTATTATTATAGTGGATGATTGATGATGTAAAGTTCCCACTCTTTCGAAAAACTTGAAGTCATTTCCCCCAACGTATATTAATACGTGTTCGAAGGATCCGCTGCGTGATGATGGGAAGGTCATGGAGATGATGTTGAAAGACAATGGTGTTAATACTAAGAGCGATTATTATGAGGGGGTGCCGCATTATTTCTGGATGTTCCCTGGTATCAAGGGTGGTGAAGAAGTTCTAGCAAATGTATGTGAGGGCGTGAAATTTGTTCTTGGTGCTTGAGTATTGCGTTAGGTGGTTCTGGAATACTGGTTCTTCAACAATACGGACTTTTGCTGGCAGGTTGGCTTACAAGATGCTTGCGAATGGTGGACTATATAAATGTCTCCAGAGTAATGTGTTGCAGATATGTGGAAGTGGAGTAAATATGAGATGTCTTTGCGTCTATTCCCAGCAATAGTCAAAGCAAGTAGTCCCATATGAAAAGGCTCACTGATCAATATATCTTTATGACGTCAGCCTCCAATTCTAATGTATATAACGACCAAGAGGTATCTGAAAGAGCGGCAGCATTCAATCAATGCAAAACCCAAATTTTAAAGCTCAAAATCTTTTTTAGCCCTCTCATCAAATAGCTTAATAATTGTTCAATCCTTTAGTGATCTCAGACCAAACAACCGCTTTATCCAATGATTGTAGGACATCTTCTTTCAGATCCTCTGCGTCTTCTACACCACAGCTGATACGAACTAAGTCAGAGAGAAAGCGAGACTTTACACCTTGGCATTGGGATTGGGATCTGCATTGGGATGGATTGTACATGTGGAAAGGAAAACCACTGGCGCTGACTGAGACCTACGGAGAGTATCGCAGGGATTGACGAACGATGGAGAAAAGGTTTAAATGTTTAAATACTCGCATGTGACTATATTCAAACGATTTTCCACTGGTACTCACTACTTCTCTATGATATCTCTTATATAGCCAGCTGAGTTTTTTTTATCGAGGAACCTTAAGTCACGTTTGTCGGTGTGTAATCTGCGGCTGTTATAACAACCACCTCCGTTCGATAACTTCACAACTTCCAACAGCTCATCCTTCTTAAATACACCCTCTCTGCCTCTATCTATCCTATCTTACATCATACGACCACGATACCCTTCTCCCAAGTATTGAACCTTCTTCCCATATGGACCCACAAATCATCTACCGTCTCTCCAAGTATAATATCAAGCCCAACCGATTCTAGATATCCCAGTCCTTCAATCACCTTATCTTCCTTCTATCTCTGTGCAGCTTAGTAAATAGGTTGTAGGTTAGTTGAAGATTAGTTGAAAATCCCAGTTTCGTAGCTTAAATCTAGTCCTTTTGCCTGCAAATATAAAACTAGCTGGGCTTAATATTATGGTTGGAGAGATGGAAGATGGATTATAGGTTTACATAGATGAAGGCAGTTCCACATCTTGCAGTGGTATATCGCGGTTATATAATATAGGATATAATAGTGATATATAGGGGTTGTTTAAGAAGGAGGAGGTATTGTAGGTTATAGTATCATCAAATAAAGGTAATATAGATCGTCGAGTAGAGGCCTTGTATTATTAGCCTCAATCAAAGGAGGGCATATAGATATGAAGATAGTAGAGGTAGATATCTATAGTATTATCTATTGTCTTAGTTAAAGTTAGTGATAAAGTTTAGAGGATACTATAGTATTTGTTTTTCCCATGAGGTGAAACGGAACTAAATTACGAACCTAACCTAGTGGATAAGTGACCTATAAACTGATTGATGACGTAAAATCCTCCCAAAACCAAATAGCTACTCAAATGAAGTATACCAATCTTTTCTCAGTCTGTACATTTCCATCACAGCAGTGCTTAGCGGTAGTTCAGACTTCTGAGAGGACAATACAGACCCTGAATAGGTGCTTGACAATTAAATAAGTGAGCACCGGTGATATGCCTTCAGCGTCTGGGTTGATGCTGATGGTAGACCTGGTCTCTGCCCTGAGTAAAGTAGCATTAGGTGCGGCAGAAGTAGAGGTGGTCGAGCGGGACTTTCATGACTTCAAGTCCGTATCTTTACCATCAACTAGAAATTTTGGTCTCGAGCTATCAAAGCGCATCCACGGACCAGCATCAGCAATATGGCAACCAAGCCACAAGATACGTTCCCTACGCTGGTCTACCATTGATGGAAGCTCGTGGTATTTCTCCTCTTCATTCGTTTTCTCGTTAAGAAACCATTTCTCAGGATAGAACTTTTCAGTGTAAAGTAAGCCCCGCATTGCGTAGTCTTCCGGGAAAGGACGAACGTCGTCTTTTTCTGGCATAGGGAGCTTGTCGTGTTGAGTACGGTCAAGAGGAACGTATGATGTAAGCAACGTGTTCAAGTAAATCGCCAGAACTCTGCCATGGGAACGCCGGTGCTAAAAGATCCATTGCGCCTGAGAAATGACACATGCGGTACATAAAAACAAGAGAACAATGAATGTAACTAAGGCAATTTGGGTCGCCTATTCGCTGAAGAACAATATCAAGTGCTGCGTTGTTAAGCCCCTCCGCGTGCCTAAAAGCAACCATAGAAGGAGAAGATTCATCCTCGGTACCCTCCATCTAAACATCAGTTTTGTCGGCCACAGCTAGTGCTATAACTTTCATGATAGGGTTGTCTTTTGAAGCAAAACTCAGAACCGCGACGGCATTGGAAATCGAGATCCGATACCCCTGCTCCAGAAATTTCTTGGTTACACGACCAATTTGACTATCGAGGAGCGCAAGGAACTCTTTAACTGCTGATTCAAATCTGTCCATTGTTCTATTCGTGAACAGGTGAGCATGCGCTCTGATAAAAGCAGTATCCAGAGGAGGTAATCGATATTGGCCTTGCCCATTTTCGGCATTGAGCACAGGGTCAAATAGCGTCAGAATCGATTCGCGTGCAGAGGTGAATGGTAGTACAGCACAGAGTGATTTTGCGTAGTAGCATAGCTGCTGCAAAGCATTCGGTCTTGCCAAGATCACAAGGTGGTGGTAGAGGCGACCGGTCGTAGGAGCTTTATTAGAAGCTTTAGAATACCAATGGCGAGCTACTCCAGTCCAGACTTCACGATCTCGAATATCATCGTCCTCTATAGCCATACGATATCTTCCGAGATCTCCCAGGCATTCGATCCAAGTATCTTCAAACGCAGGAACAGTTTCGTACAGCAGTGCCATCATCGAGTAGGCAAGATATATGAAGGCGAGCATATGATCTAGTGATGCTGGTAATCTATGTCTCAAAAGCTCCAAGAATGAATGGATCCCATGGCGCCACATCCTTGCAGGCATTGCGTACTTTGAAGCAAGGCGACGTAGAGCTAAACTCGCTGACGGATGCTGTGACGCTAAAAAGAAATCATGGTGCTCATGGAGCAGAGTACGATGCAAAGCAATAAGCGCTTGCCATTGCTCGTTGTTCAGCTTCATGTGCGAAGTGGAATCACCTTGTGCCAAGCCAGCTTGTTTATTATCCACTTCTATGCACTTTGCCTCTACCATAACAAGGCCAGCATAGATACCCTTCACTTCAGCCACGAGCTGCTCTTGTGATATCGGTCTAGTCTCTGGCTGAAGAATCATGGTATACTCCTCACCCTGAGGCTTGGATTTATGATCTGAACTATTTCTCGTATGTAGAGCGGTGGGTGACGCAACAGATTGGCTATTATGATGGTTATGTTGACTTGAATGAGCGGCTGATCTTGGCACAAGCTGAGGTGAATATTTTAGTGATCTGCGTGCGCCGGGTTTCATCGCCTGAGCCCGGGTTTTATTTGCTTGAATGGACGCGATGTTCGACGGATCGAATGATGATCTTGTGAATGGTGAGTCTTGATCAGGCGTCCATAATTGGCCTTTCGGTCTTTGAGAAGTAGTAGTTTGACGCCAAGAGTCCGCATCCATGGGATATTGTGGCGGTTGAGGTTTTGATCTTCGAGGTGGCGGCGAACCTGAAGCCTCCCGAGACGCCGAGCCTGCAGATATCCTATCTCCTACAGCTGCTCTCTTGCGTAGCTGGTCTGCTGTTGTATCTTCGGGAGAATCGTCCATCTCACTGTCCTCGTTTTTCCTCCAAGGTTCAATGGTTGAAGTCCCGATAATGATCTCGTTTGTTGAGGACTATTATTGAGTGGGGATTTGGATAGCGATACGGGTCGTTCGGCCTCCGCCAGTCCATCAATTTGAGCATGTTTTCTGGGGAGGGATTCATGTTTGGCAGATCTTTGATCGCATTTCAAATTGTTAGAATAATGATGATTTAAGCAGCATGGGTTAAAGTGTAGGATGCATTAAAGGTCTAAGGATCTGTGAATCTACGGTACAGAGTTTCTATTGCAAATATTGTCAACCTTGATCAACTTTTTTTTTTTTTTTTTTGCTTTACAGTTACAGCATCGTCTTAAACTAGCCTGAGTTATGTTAACTGACCTATTTGCTGCTGAATCACTTTCGGGCGTTCTTCGAAACTGCTGGAGCTCGCCCGGGTGTATTGGGATTTTGTCGCGATGCCTCTCCTCGGCGTGTTTCCAGAGTTCTTCCGTCGAAGGACAGACGGTGCGCTCTGGGTAAAGGACACAGGCCCACGATTGATTTGTACTCTTGGTGTTCATCTGCCGATGCCGGATCCCGCGCTTATCATGATCTGCGTTATACTCGTCCATATCGGTGTAGAATCAAGTTGCAGAATGATATCGATGTTTATATACCTTTTGGGAAAATTTTTAGGGAATGAGAATGAGAGATAAACTTAGTGGAAAAATCTTTCAGTTCCATCTCCGTTCAGAGATGGAATTATATAAAGATAACGCACTTATTTGCCTAAATATTGCGAACCATCTTGCGAACTCCCCAAAACTCGCCTAGCTTATTNNACATATTTATTCAGTGACTAACTAGATCATTGTTTTCTTCGGTGACTGCTTTTAGGCTAGGCTCTTGTTCAGTTGGTGCTATTCTCAAACACCTATCCATGCATAGATTGAGTTGCATATCCTAGTGTGGCGTAGTGTGATTTAGGACATATTACGCAATTGAAGACAAAACTGTAAAAGTAGCTGACAATTTTTCATTGTTCCTAGAAGCTAGAAGCAAGGCCACTATATATTTTTGCATGTTGTGTTTTGCTATTTCCCTGCTATTTTTTGTCGAAATTTTACGAGTTGCTGAGTTATCAGAGACTCGGAAAAGCACTCAGGGAAAAACTCTTAGCATCACATGGCGAATCATTCGAGGTAATCGATTTTTCTCTCTGTTAAACATACACATAGAATGAGTCAATATAACCAATGAGCTGAATACAGCCTTATCATCGTTGATCTTGGATATTCCAGAGGCACAGCAGGTTTATAGGCTTGAAGACTTCAATTGTAGGGTACTCAATGCTTGACTTGATGGACTTGATTGCTTGATTATGGCTATCTACAGTGGGAAGGACAAGAGGTACTTATAGGTCTTTCAGGCCTGTTTGCTACAGGCCACGTAAGCCTGAACTACAGGCCACGTAAGCCTAAACTACAGGCCACGTAGCCTAAAGTTATAGGCCCATTAAACTGTCCAAATTGTCCAAATTGTCCAAACTGACCAATCTGACCATATTAACAGTTGGCAAGGACTTGGCGAGATTAAATTATTGGCTTCTATACTTGTTGGTACTGTAGTAGTATGCTGTATGGCTGAGACTGTATATGACCCCTACAAGCTCCACTCCTTCAGAACTGGAGGTTGCAGTGATGAGCTGTCTCACACAAAAATAGTGGCCCATATATTGCATATCACGGCCAGCTGTACTCAACATGACGATATGCATCTATATACGAGTCATTGTATGAATGATGAAAGCATAGAGAATAGTCACTTGTCGATCGCCGTTTGGAGAAGAATCAATGCAACATGATAGTCACCACAATTCGCCGCTTCTTGGGTCTCCTCACATTCGCCAGCCTGGGCATTCTATTCCTTCGTGTGCCCAATTACTTGCACTTTCACTGAAAATTAGGTGGGGAAGGATCTTTGGGCAATCTTCAGCAATAGGTATGTGTATACTCTTCCTGCCAGAACTTTTTCCTTTCTTCTACATCTTTCATCTTTCTCTTTTCTAAGCGGCCTCTTTCATCTTCTACTTTTCTGAACAGCATCATGACAACTCTCATGAAGGATGATCAAGTTCTGACGTTTACCTTTTCAGTGCTGGAACCGCATGTAGCAGAACTTATTAAGAACGAAATACATCCGTATTGTGATTGCGAGCAACGCTTTCAATTAACAAAATCGGAGTTAGACAGCTTGAAGTGTCTTGAACGATCAAAGCTAGGACATCGGGTCACTATGACGGTTCTTGCTCTACATACTTGTCAACATAAGACGGATCGTCGTTACGTATTTTTTTAAATGCTGTAACGATGAAGCTCTGTAAGTACTATCTTCGAAATATATAGATTATTGTCTTCTGATACTCTCGGCAGATTATGACTTTCACCATGGCTCGGACCAAATTACGGTTTTCTCTCATGACCTAAAACCTGTGAAAAACACCGAAAGAATTATAAAGTATATTCTCAGTCGCTGTGAACGTGTACGGGTGAAAGGGCCTAGATTGCCGAAGGAGAGATCATTGATGAAAGATATACGTATCTTTCATTCAAGCACTCGGGATTGTACTTGGAGACGATCCATTGATGAGTGGTATGATATATCTGAAGCATACGGAGGACACCTCGCGACTGGCGTCAACTTCTTCTGGGATCAGACAATTTGGTTTTGGTCCTTATGCGTTATCTTCTGCTCGGGGTTTGGTCTGACATTTTGGTATTGGTGTTCCTTATTGGAATAGGTCTTTCTATCTTCGTAGAAGTTTTCGATAGATATGGTTTTCCCTATACCCTTGTGCAAATGCACAGATTTATTATTCGCTGTACAACGACGATATATGCCTATTATTTCCCTATATATGAAGTGTTCTTGTTTTACTTTTTCTTTGTCGTGATTAAATTAAATGAAAGGCATTTGTCGAGACAAGCCCTAACGTGCGACCCCACCAAAGTGGCCACCCCATGATGTTGGCCACTTTTCGACTATATTGAACCATCCCATTTAATCATTTAATTTATCAACAACCAACAATGGCAGAGCTTAATAAAGAAGCTCGAATTAATCTCGCACTTCAGGCGATTAAATCTCAGCCTCATTTAAGTGTACGCAAGGCCGCGCGTATATACGATATCCCCCGAAGCACATTGGCTACAAGAATAGCCGGCAGGCAGTCGTATACCGAAACAACACTACGAATGCGTCGGTTGAGTGAAATAGAGGAGGATATAATAGTTCAATATGTGCTTGATCTAGATTCCAGAGGATTTCCGCCCAGTATAAGTGCTGTGGAAGATATGGCCAATCATCTTGTTGCTCTTAAGGGGGAAAGGCATGTCGGAAAGCACTGGGTTGAACGATTTATAAAGCGACGTACGGAGCTCAAAACATGCTTTAATCGAGTCTATGACTATAAGAGAGCTCTTAATGAAGACCCAGTACTTATTTCCAAGTGGTTTGAGCTGTTTAAATCGACAAAAGACGAATATGGAGTTCTGGAATTTCGACGAAACGGGATTTATGATGGGCATGATCCATCCCTATATGGTTTTTACAAAGGCTGAACGGATAGGAAGGGCAAAGAGTATTCAGTCTGGGAATCGAGATTGGGCTATAGCGATTATTACGATCAGTGTAGGGGGAGAAGTTGCCCCTCCATATATCTTGGTAAAGGGGGTAATCGTATATGCCAATTGGGTGACGACGACGGGTTGGCCAAAATCATGGCCGATTAAACCTACAGAGAATGGATGGACGAACGACGAGATAGGGCTAAATTAGATTAAACACTTCGACAAGCATACGGCTGGCCGAAAGAAGGGGGTTTGGAGGTTGCTTATCCTTGATGGCTATAGTAGCTATATGACGGTTGCATTTCATGAATACTGTACCGAGTATAAGATTAAAGTGCTCTACTTGCCTCCCCACTCTTCTCAATTGACGCAGCCTGCGGGTATTGGCCTATTTCAGCTATTAAAGCGGGCATATGGGCTTCAAATTGATGAGTTGATGAAGGCGAATCAAACGCATATTGCGAAGGAGGACTTCTTAGCTTCGTTCAGAAGAGCTTTCCCAGAGGCGATTACAGATAAGAATGCCAAAGCAGGATTCAGAGCAGCTGGATTAGTCCCCTTCGATCCCCAAGAAGTCATTTCTAAGCTGGATATCCGGCTACGAACCCCCTCTTCTAGCAGCTTATCATCACCCCCTTGGACCTCTCAAACGCTACATAATCCTAAAGAGACAGTAGCCCAAACAGGCCTTATTAGAGAACATATTAATCGACATCAAAGCAGCTCTCCTACACCCCTTTTTCTATCAGTTCTAGCTCTAGCTAAGGGTGCTGAGAGAGTGGCTAATGAGGTAGCATTATTAGAAGCAGACAACTATCGATTACGGAGGGTTAATCAAGAGCTTAGCAAGCGTCGTCGAGCTCCCAGAATCGAGGTTACATGTAGTACTGCTATTAATACAGAGGAGACCGAAGTATTCCTGGCTGAAAGGGAGTTAAATGCTCCAAATACACAAAATGGGGTTGATACAGAAGGAGACAGCCTAGGTCAACGATGCTGTAGCTTATGCCACAACACCGGGCATGATAAAAGAACTTGCCCAAATCGTTTAATAGATCCTACTTTAGATAGCTCTACCTAGTTTTACTTAAGTTAAATCGTTGTTGTGGTTTAATTATTAGATGATGGTTCAAATAAATGAAAAGTGGCCAACATCATGGGGTGGCCATTTTAGTGGGGTCGCACGTTAGCTACTTGGTCTCAAGGATAAACAATTGCACCCCTTGTTGCTCCCCAATCTAAATTTTGATCAATCACCTAGCGCCGACAATGCTCTCTCTATTAATTGATCGGTCACCAAATACAAACCATAATAACAGGGGGTGCAGTTGTTTATCCTTGAGGCCAACTAACGTAATCCACCGACCCTGCGCATTTTGGCTTCTTATGATCATTTAAACTGATGATTTAACCACCACAACATAATAATTTAATTGAAGCCATTGAGAGTCTAATCATACAGGGTCTATAAAGGCATCTGGACAGGTTCTAATATTATGCCCTGGCCTATTACATTTATTTACTACAGCACCGAGAAGTCGATGCCTCTGGTTGAGCCTCCCCTCCTCCCGATACCTTTTCGGCTTGACGCTCAGTACCCTTCTCCTTATTTAGAATAAGATCTAATCCTTGTTGAACTGTAAGAGTTCCTCCACGCTGTAGTTGAACTACCTTATTCTTCCGGCGTTTACTAAGCATATGATTGACCTCTCGAAGAGCATGAATCTCGGACTGTATAATGGCAATTTCCTGGGCTAATTGCTCAGTACCCTTAGCTAAGGCAGTAACTGCCCCAATAAGAGGTGTCGGTGAGCCTTCTCTATAATCACTCAACTGCTTCCTAACTAGAGCTTATTGAGCAATTGCTTCAGCTGGATTATGTAGTGTTTGAGACGTCCAATGGGTAGTAATTAGCCGGCAGAGGGGTAGGTGTTCGTAGTCGAATATCCATCCTAGAAAGTACCATATCTGGGTTTAATGGTACTAATCCAGCTCCCTGGAAACCAGCTTGGATGTTCTTTTCTGTAATAGCTGTATAATAGGCTGCTTTGAAGGCCTTAAGGAAGCTAGGCTCTGAGATAAATGGGTTATATTCGCTCGAATATACCCTGCAATCTGGGTACCATATGCCCTTTTGAGTGGCCCGAAACATCCAACATCGAATGGCTGGGTAAGATGAGAAGAATGAGCTGGTAACCCAAGACATATAATATTATGGAGATGACAGTAACCCATTTCCGATTCCCAGGCTGAATACTCTTCGGTTTATAACGTCGATTAGAGCCACTAATGACCATACTATTCGTAATAATACCCATCATAAAGCCCGTTTCGTCGAAATTGTAGATGTCGGAATCAACTACGCCATATCTAGCTTTGTAGTATCGCACAATGCCAAACCACTTCCTTACCAGCTCGGGATCTTCGCATAGTGCTCTCTGGTAATCATAGACACGATTCCGATGCATCTTATGCTCCTTATGCCGGCATACGAATCGATATACCCAGTTCTTTTCAACCCCGCGATACCCCTTCAGCTGCAATGATTCATTCGCTATTGCCTGTAAAGAAGTAAGTAAGCCGGGTGGGTAATCCTCTCGCCCCTAAGTCCAATATGTATCGAACTATCAGCTCCTCTTCCGATTTAGTCAGATTCTGCTTGACTTGTGGTCTGTCTGTGAGTGCATTTGTTCCTCCCAACCTTGCACGTAGTGTTGATTCGGGCACATCGTATATCCTAACAGCCTCCCTACGACTTTTTACGCGTCGCATTCGACTCGCCTCAATTGCTAGAATAAATCTAGCTTCTTTTTATTGATTTGCCATTGTTGGTTGTTGATTAATTATGTGTTGAAGTTAGGTGGTGCAAAAATTAAGGAAAATGCGCAGGGTGGTGGTATGTGCAGGGTCGTGGTGGATTACGTTATATATCTATCTACTTTACTGAAAGTAGGCCCCTGTAGTGTCACAGGCCCACCCATCAACTTATTGTTGCCTCAGATTTAAGACATTAAACCTGTAAGCTAGGATTGCACATGACTAAGCACGTGATATATTCGTGTATTTAAGCCCTTAACGCCTTTGCTTCTCTCCTCTCTATGGTTGTAAATTGTAAGGATTTTACCTCAGTTTACTTTGCGCTGTTCGTCACAGAATCGACCAAGAGCAGATGCGGGCTCAAGTTTATCATCGTTATCTTCAATCGACCAACAAATCCTGGATAATAACAAATTGCTGGCTAGAGTAAAGACAAAGTCTCAACACCTGTTCCTTCTACCTTTACCAACGTTACTACGAATTTAAATCCTCAACTACAGAAAGATATATCTCAGGCTCAATCCGAAATAGCACCTGAATCAGTTCGCACATCATCAGTCTTATCACCTTCCATCACTGGCAGCACTTCTATATTAAAAGTGTTTACAAGACAGCAATGACAAGACGAAAGCTAGAGGCTTTCCAGGAAGAGAATCAAGGCCGTGAAGTACCTGAAGATACTATAGTGGTCGATACTCAAACAAAACACTCAGACCCTGAAACCTCTACAGATACACTAGCAGTGGAACATAGAGGTTATATAACTCAGCGTTCTAAGGGCCAAAACACGGATCGAACATTTAGGGCCAGGAAACGTATAGAATATACTTTTTCAGCGAATAAAGGTAGTAGAAGAATACCTAGTCCCAACAGTGCAATCATAGTGCCACAGAATAAGGCTCCTCATACATCAGCTATCAAGCCTGTTGTATCTCGTGGTCTTAGAAACAATGGCTACATTGAGATTGAGAATACTCCTATAGATGATGAAGGTGAAAGATCTGGCTTTGAGCAGAAAGATTACGGTAGTGTGTACAGACTTTCAGAGGAGGGCATCATGCTTGCTTTTATTTCACGGTATGCATCATCGAAGGAGTTCTTCTTATATTGCTTTACTAATTTCTTCCGCAGTGTTCATCGTGACTCTGGAGAATTTTCTCAACGCGATATCTCCAAGAAGCTAACCCCATTGCCACCACAGCCTAATCCATTAACCATACGTTCTCTCGACGAACAACAAGCTGCATTCAATCTTTTATATCTCGCCAATTCAACCCCCAACATTGGTGTCACCCAAAACCTGATTAATACACTCATTGTAAGTCTGCAACAAAAGGCTACGTAAAATATGACGTAACACAATCGCTAATTTCAGCCTCCATTCAGGCCGAGGCACCAGAACCAGTCATCAAATTGATTGCACAGGGAGATACCTCGAAAGTAGGCGCTAATGCTTGCGTGAGAAGGTTAAATAAATCCGATAAATCCTCATTACTCGCTTTGGACCAGTTGCTTAGACGTGTCATTGCATAGCTGACGGTGAGACTTAAGAGAGTTTCTCTTGGTACCATAATAACTCAAGAAAGGGTACAGTACTGTAGACAATCGGTTCACATGTATGCCTTGTATATTCCTTGCATTGTCTTCTAATATCTACACTCCGATATAATACCATGTGCTTCTTGTACTTCGCCACCTACTTAGATAGAAAGGAGAATAAAGTCTGGGAGAGCAAAGTCTCCTCCTGCATAGACACTACTACGTGCCTACCTAGGCGACGAAGCCTCTTGCAAATTGTCGATTCTCTTTACCTCAAACGTGGCTTTTCAGCTGTGCCAGATATTAGGCAAACTGTATACTTCCTAGTTAAATAAGTGAAAACACATAGTCAGGGCATCTGATCTGCCTTGATGAGATCATGAGATAGACGGCTTGGGGAAGATCGGCGATGTTCCCAGTAGATGGAGTAGCAACCCCTTGACTTTAAGCGGTTCTTTCCAATCTATTCCATACGTTAGGCATACTGCATACTCCCTTGTGGATAACTAGTCAGGGCTTCTGGTCTGCCTTAGCGACCCCGTGGTCTCCTTCTGCATGAAAATCCTCGGAGGAAGGAAGGAAGCATTACACAGGTCAATCCTGACGCCTCAATTCGATCGTTTATAAATACACACACATCTTCCAGCTGCGAAAGTAATTACCTGCTCCCACCCAACCCTATCACCAGTTCAGAATCCAACTTCAATTTCTCCAGCATCGAAGCAACCATGATGCTCTCCTACAGAGCAAATACTCACGAAGAATCTTCTCCTCCCCTCCGGTTGTCCAATGACCTCGAGCAAAGCCTTTTTATAGTCTTATTCACCCTTATTTTTGAGTCTATATTTGTCATCGGGTCTTTCATATTATTTGCAGGAGCTCTCCTACTCCTCCAGGCAACTCATATTTTAAATCTCGTCGGGGAAGAATTAGGCAAACTTGGCATCTTGATAGAAGCTAGCCTTACGGTTGATACATCAGCAATCAAAGTCGGTCTAGAGAAAATAACAGAGGATTTACTCGAGTTGTTTATGTTTCGGCTCTTCGTCATCAGCTCATTGGCAATCGACTTCCTTCCTGTGGTGCAATTCGCCTTAGTCAAAACATTCACTTTATACCGAATGACACTTATATATACCAAGGAGTATATAAATTCCTTGTGTTCACTTTGGGTACCTGGGAAGTCGGAAATGCAGCGTTGTAGCTCTGTCTGTACAGCGAAACGTACGAATTTCAAAGAAGTAATAGAGGACAAAGAGTACAAAGACGATGACAAGTAAGTAGCGATCACCTTTCCTGTGTGATGGCAGTTTGCATAGATCTCTACCTGAGTTTTCTATATCAGATCGCGACGAAACTCTAGCGAACCCCAGCACACTACTCACAATTAAAATCACTTTGAATGATAAATTCATGTGGTTCAAGATGAACCAAACTCAGGCTTTAAAGAAGCTGATGACTAGGTTTGGTAAGGAACACAACATAAGTAGTGAAGATGTACAGTTTCTGTTCAGCGTACACCCTACCGATAGCCCCCAAAAGGTAAATATCTCCTAACTTTTGTGATCAAAGTAAACAGAACTGATATAATTGCTCATAGATCGGTATGATTGAAGGCGATTGCCTTGAGGGTCGATTGGTACGCTTTCGGCGCTCCCGCCACCAAATAGTCACGCAGTGCAAATGTACGTGGTACGAATAAACGGCACGATGTAGACTTGGTTCACTCACCATCGGAGCTCTTCTTGCCTTCAGTCCTCTGTATCTGCTCAGGGTTACAAGCTTATGCCTATGAAGGGCTAGTGCATATTGTATTGTATTTATTCTACTACTTTTAGCTATACGATCAAATTAAAATCTGACTACGGCTTTTGTCGCAGGTTAGCAAATCAAAATTACACTGGACAGCGTCCATGACTTCGATATTAAATCTTTACATCGCTGTATTGAGATACCATTTCTCGGTATAGTTCTGGTCAATCTAAAGAACCTATGATATCAATCTCCTCAAGCAAGGCACCGAATTCCGCTCCATGCGAAGAAGAAAAGCAGACTATTGGCTGAGAAGATCCAGAGAACGATGCTATCTCAATGTTCCTAGAAACAGTAGCTTCTAGCTTGCGGGTCGCTTTACAGGCCCGTAATGTGTAGTGCTTGTAACGGCCATCGCGGCTATGGCATTCTCGAACCTCGAGTACCCGCAAGGTGCCGAGTACGATTAGGGTCGAATCGTCACATTTATACAATATGAGTAAATCATAAAACCATATCACTTAACTTATCTACCCGGCATCCTCAACAAATCCATGCTCTTTAAGCTCCCTAGCTTATCGAGCTTCACATAGTTGATTCTCTTGTTCTGCAACCTTCTAAGCTATCCGTTCTGCTATCTCACGCTCTTTGGCCTCTACTTTCTAATTCTATAACCTCCCACAGCTTGCTGTCCATAGCATCTTCATCGGCTGTACGGTCCGCAATCTTTCGAGCCCGTTGTATCAGGAACTCAAAATTTGAACGAATACATTCCAAAACATATAGTTCAGTGGCCCTATGCTCCGCAACCTCCCGAGTCCATTGTTCTACGGCCTTGGGTTTTGTTCTTGCCGTAACTCTACTTTTTGCCGCCTTATTTTTCATAGCCTCTCGAGCATTCAATTCTACTGCATCATGTTGCGCAGTCTGTCGAGCATGTTCTTCTGCTACCTTGTATCTTGCAGCCTTTCGAGCATAATACCATGCCTCCTTTAGCTGTGCATAAACATAAGCATGTTGCTCTGCTGTCTCATACTCTGCAGCAGCCAGAGCATGACGGACTGCTATCTCATACTCTGCAACAGCTCGAGCATATTGCTCTTCTGCCTCCTGCTCTGCAGCAGCTCGAACATGACGGTCTGCTATCTCATGCGCTATAACAGCTCGAACATATTCTGCAACAGTTCGAGCATATTGCGTTTCTACCTTCTGTTCTGCCGCCTCCTGTTCTGTGCCGTACTCTGAGTTACAACTGCCATCCAAACTTATTAACATTCGTAAAGCATACCATAATAACGGCGATCGCTACTTACATCATAATGTTTCCAACTCCTCTTTCCTTTTCATAGTGACTGCAATGGCATCGCGGATGAGTGTTTTTCGTTCTTTCACGTGTGAAATACTCGCGATTGTTAGAAAGATGTTTGTAGCTGATCATGCTGTTGGTTCGATTTTGAAAAGATTTGAATTGCAATTTGAATCCGTATTAGAGACTTTGGGAAAGAGGAAAAAAATTCCAAGAACTGAAATCTGTGGGCATTTATATATGATTGAGGTATGACGAGTTCTTGCCAGTTTCTAAATTGATTTATGGAACACTGCTTCTAAGATTTTCATGCAAAAAGTAAATCTACATCTTGGCAAGGCAGACTAATAGCTATAACTATGCATTTTGTTAGTTACTGTTACTCGCTGAGTAGTATACCTGATGTATGAACAGGATAGAGCCTCATACTTCATCGCCCGAAGATTCATATAAGTGTACCTTGTCAAGGCAGACTAGTAATTCTAACTATGGATTTTGTACTTATCCACTGGAAAGTATGCCTGATGGGTCGGACGGTTGGAAGAGTCGCATATGAGTTCAACGGCGTTGATATCTTGCATGATTCTTCATCCCCTGAATGTATACGTAGTCTTCAGGAAAAGGGGCTTTTGCAGGTTTGGATCTTACTATCCTTCCTGACCAGGTAGGTGGCGGAGTATTCGAAGTACAGGGCATTGTCTCGAAGTAAGTCACCAGAGGATATGAAGTCAATGCAACGAATATCAATTCGTATATGACGTAGGACATATGAGATCCAAGTATTTCTGAATAACATAAAGTAGTCTCCTGGGCTCAGCGACTCACAGAAATTTTCGACTATTAATTAACTTCAGTATCTTCCTCCCAACGTTATTGAGGTAGATCATTAGCAACCGAATTTCACTGGTTAACGATGTGTTCATTCATTGGTCCAGAGGGCTTAGCGAAAGGGGGTTATTGGGATTCGCAGAATTATGATCGCAATCTTTCGGCATGGGAAATTTCTTATAAAGCAGATGGCTGGATTGGAAATCAGCTCGGCAGCGCTGGCATCGAACCAGTCGACATAAACTACGCTGTCCCGAATAAGATCTTCGAACAACCCAATGATGCATTTATGGCAAATAGGTGAGCATGCAAATATTTGTTGAACTATTTCTGACATAATATAGCTTGGGGGATATGACTGCCAGTATCAGTGATATATTGCCAGCAGAGAACTTATTGGAGCCAGGTTATTTTACAGAAACGGGAGACATAGGTTTTACGGAACATCCCCAAAACTACTCTGTGGAAGGCACTCTCACCAATGTCCACTCCGAATATTCCGCCCTGGATTTCATGCCAAACCATTATCTATATGAGATTGACTCATCTGATTTAGAGGTGGCTAGAGACGTTTACGATACTTGGATACAGATTCGTAAAGATACTACGGAAGCTGATACGGACGGCCAAGAATTCGAGGAAGCTGCTACGGACGCGCAAGGACTGATAGAAACGACTGCTACAGACCGGCTGCAATTACAGATGGAAGAGGAGGAAAGGATTCAGTTGTGCAATGAACAAGGAAAGGTAACCCAACAAGAAGCCCTCGAATAGACTTCTTTGTTAAGAAATACTAATGTATCATAGATATCAAAGGTGGTAGAAAAGAAAGACCAAAGAGAACACAATACTCCTGCAAAGAATTCGAAACAGCCAGCAGTGCTGGTATCAAGGAGGATACCTTCTCCTGATACAGAGAACAACTGGGAAGAAGCGGCTGATGGTATATCCATCGACAAGAATAAATCGGACTTAGAGCAGCTATATAAACTCCCTTCGGTACCTCTCGATATGGCTACTGTTCCACCAATCAACTCACCTATCAAGTCTTGCAGTAACTCCTTGGATGAGGTAAGTCAACAATAGATCCCAAGCTCTCCAACAAAAACAAACCCCACCACGTGACTTCAGTTCTGAATCTCTAACCCCTCGCTAATAGGGTAACTCATTTACTGGACCGAGGCTCAAACGCCCGCGACGCAAATACGGGGAAATCGAGCGTCCATACAAATGCAGCTGGGAGGGTTGCAAAAAGGCTTACGGAAATCTGGGCCACTTGAATACCCATGTCGGAAACCAGTCACACGGTGTGAAGCGTAAATTATTAGAAGGTATTCACCATTCATTCTCTAGTAACTAGATGTTGCAATACGCATTGGCATACTCAGAATCAAAATTTATGAATAGGTTACTGACAAACAAAATTATAGAATTTACGAAGACGCGAAAGGAATGGAGAGCTCGCCAACATCAGGAGGCATTATCTAGTACGACAAATGGGAGCCAATTCAGGTGTTACCCCTCATACCCCAAAACGGACGGATCGACCGTTACGGATTTATCGCTATCAGGCGCTCAACCATTTGAGACTTCGTTATAACTAGAAAATGAGTCTACTGACAACGACTGGTTACTGGCCGGCCATGCCATCAATGAAAAGGTCAGTGTCCTAGAGGTTACTATGCCATAATACCGAGTCTAATATTTCACAGGAATTGAAGGAGCAAAAAACTGAACGGAAAAGAAATGTTATAAGGAATAGAAAGATCACCAGACGCCAACCGACCAGGGTGGCTGCAGAGACTTCTATAGAAAAAACAGCTCAAGTATTCGACAACGAAAAAGTTAGTATCCCAGAAGTTACTATTTCATCCTACCGAATTCTAATTGTGACACAGATATTTAGGATGAAAGAACATAAACGGAAAATAAAAGCTAGGAAAAATGCCAAGATAAGTAAGACGGACTCCAACAAGGAGTTTATACGATACGGAGCCATATGAAAATAATAGCTATATAGCATATAGGCTCCTGTGGTTGAGGCCTACTTAATGTTCGAATATTAAGCTGTGCCGCATATTACCCTTCATACCCTACAATAAAGCGTTTCGCCAGGTTGCATACTGTACCGATCCGTTCAATTTCATGCCAATATTGCTTCGTATAGTCGGAAAAAATGAATGATGCCATGATGCACCCGTTGAAAAGTTTACATAACGTGATACCAGATTTCCCTGAAAGAGAGCGATAGCACTCTCGGGGGATCTGCTAATTCGTCTACAGAAATCATTCACCCCCACCTTCAGAGCCTGTCCGCAGTAAACGTTGTAGTAGAGGAGAGAGTCATTGTCATTGACTTTAGTAAGTATTTGTTGATTGGAGATCGAGGCAGTTGTGCTAGATGTCGGGGTTTTATTGTCGCTAGGCTGTGAAATGGATATCCATCAAGAGCTGGAAACCCATCCACGTACCCATTGAGCACCTTCAACCCACCCACACGTGCCACCTAGAACAGGGCCAACAACCCGAACAGGGGTGTGGTACCTGCCAGAATCAGGGGTGGCACAGCTAATTAGAAGTCAATATCCTATCCAATGAGTACCCATCAGTCATCATTACCCACCCGGTGGTTTTAGCTCGCAGCCTATTTGTTGCCATCTGATTCGGACATTTGGGCCTCCTAATGCCCAGGGAAAAGAAAAGGGCTATTATAAATGCTCAGCCGCAAGATCTGATGGACTTGTTTATCTTGAGAATCGGAAGGATAAGACGAAGACTTATATTTGTTAGATACCAGATTACACCGATAAAGTATTCATGTATAGTATATACAACATTGAAGGCTTGAATAACCAGATTGATGTAGATATGGTGTTAGACTCACCCTATTCTAAAATAGTATTTCCGGCAAGATATAATATGTTACAATGATTATAAACTATGGTTATGCAAGAAGGCAGGGACAACTAACAGAATGCTAAGCCTCCAAGTTGAGAAAAATCTTTTAGTACACGTCTCCTTACACGTCTACATAGTATCTGCCCTCCCGCACTCATCTACCATCTTACACCTGTTACCTGCGAGGCAGATTCGTATTGCCACGAACCATAGAATGCCCTCCTAGCTTTTTTGGCAATATACTTGGTCTGCGCCTCAAGGCTCGCCTGATCAGATATTTGTACCGTATGAGTTGATCTTTCCTTCCATCATTGATCTCACTCTTTAGTAGGCCATTACTTCAATTCAAATTATTACGAGCACAACACAGCACGTCCATCACCTAGGCATTCATACTCCGATTCATATCGTTTTACTCAAGTTTATGAGCGATCGTTCCTACCTACAGTATATAGCGATCTCGGAAGTATAAGTGGACGGCGAAGAGCTGATAAGAAGGCATTGATCCACATCTTATTGTTTTTACAGCATCCTATTTCGAGAAACATCACCATCCACACAAAAAGCATCCACGAACCCTCATACCACTTCCTTGTCTTCTTTTCTAAAATTTTACCGATATCAGATTCGATACTTTTCGTCGTTTCTATAGAACAGAGAGAACCATTACCTACTTAAGCTTCTATATCTCCCTACTCAACACTATCACACACCCAATTTCTGGGCATTTAATTCAAACTTTCAAGAAGAGGGGTTAATACATATGCAACTGAAATGTCTGGACATAATTCGGAATGTAAGAAGTATGAATTTTGGTCCAAAATCCCAAAAAGATTTGTATATATACTATCTTCTTTTGTCCTCCTTTCTTAATAAAGCTTTACTGATTAGAATTAGCACCGCGGATCTAAATCTGAACCATCTATTCCGGTGAAAGGTATAGAATATATCCTGCCTGATACAGGTGGTGAGAAAACTCTATCTATCGGCGACTTCGGATTGCCCGGTATCCATCAAGCTGGATTTTATAACAACAAAGAATATCGCGATATCGAATCCTGTGTTTTATCCGAAACGAATAACTATCTACACTTTCCAAACTTGGAATATAGGGTCGTAGGCAAGTCTATATTTCTTGCATTTCCACAGAAGTTCGTCGACTATATCAAGGAACGTGGACACTGGCGTCAGTATGACAAACGTACCCGGGCAGGCTTCCACACAACCCCCTACGATGCGTACGATCCTCCAGACACGGAATGGGAAACATTCGACACGTCATATCTCGAGCTAAACAGCTCAGAATGCTGGCGGGTAGAGGGTTGCGACTTTCTTAAAGTGCCTTCGTGGATTACGGCGAAGCCACCTAAGGGATCAGTAGCAGGGAAGGTTGACGCGTTCGTGAGTTTCGCTCTTTTCCCACGAAAAGCGAAATTTCGGACCCCCAACCAGCTCTCTTCAGCATCAACGAATTGGTTGGCAGAGATGGGAGAAATCCTAGTTGGGTGGATAGTAGCTAAACTCCTCAAGCATACAAAGACACATGATTAGTGAATTAGGACAGGAGATCATGGGTGTATTTTCCAAAGAGACGAAGTGTAATTGCAATGCTGATATATACCTTGAAAGATTAAAAGTTGTTGGGGGAGAAAGAATTCATTACTGATTCCTGGAGATTACACACTATCATGGGTTATAGGCAAATACTAGTTATATAAGTACGCTGAGTTTACAAGCTGGACAATTGATGTATATAGATAGTCTTCTCTACTTGTGAAATATAAGTTTCCCAATACTATCCACACTTAGAAAATTTCTTTCGAGATGTAATACGGCTCTTATTGTTGTCACTAGTGTTATATGAATATACATACAGGTGCCATAAAGAATCCCCCAATGGCGATGGCGATAGAGTCCTTTTGCCGGTCTAATGGGTTTAGACTACAGTGTCTGTATATATTCTCCAAGGAAGGGGCTGTGAATGCGTGTGATGCAAAACTGATAGGCATACCGGCATAGCCCAACATTGACATGCGGTCTTTGGCGACATATTTTTCTTTTACCCAGGATTTATATTGCTTTCGTTTTCGGCTGGGTTTCCTTGAGCGCACGAGAATAATCCCAGTAAAGTTGGAACATAGAGAAGCATTGAGTGGCTGAGAGTAAAACGCTACAGGGAGGCTTATTGAAGCTTCAGGAAAGCCTTGAGGTTTCCGTTCATTCAAGGCATATCATTCTCATTGCTAAATACCAGATTTGCTAATCCAAGTCCGACGTTCAGGTGGTCAAGTAATCTGCCCTGCATGGTGTTCCGGCAATGCAACAGGTATGTTGCCCTCAGTAGCTAGGCGAAAGAGAGGCTATCGTGTGATTACCTGCAGATTCAACACAGAAATAAACATCACTAGGATCTGCGCCCTCCGTGTATAGTCCACTTTTATGCGCTAATTGGCTTTAACCTTGTCGCAACGTAAACTACTACACCTCTCAAATACAAGCCTCATGAAGAATACGAGGCGGCCAAGTTGCTACAAGTCTGCCTTCCCGCAGATAGTGCATACGATTACGGCCGATGCCACTGCGCCTTCTCGATGGCTTTTACAGAACCTGCAGGGAGTACGAAGGCAGCCGCAAACATATTAGTTATATAACTCTCTATATCGCCAGTGTGTTTCTCATGTTATCCACTTATTCTTCACTTGGCACAAAGGCTATATTCGATTTCACGCTCTAGTCGCTCAACACCAATACAAACACCCCAATTTTTATATTCTCATAATTGCAATAAGATATCACCCTCAGCTCAAGATGCGTAAGTCGTCCCCCACCACTTCAAACATTGTCCTCTTTCAACGAGCACCTACTTATCGTGGTTGACATAGATTCAACAATGCCCACAGCAGGAAAAGAAACCTGGTATTCCAAATTTTTACATGCCTTTGGAAAACCAACAAACTTGAGCACGAGCGCTCCACAGTTGGAACGAGGTTTAGAATTGGAGAGCCCAAATACCATATCACGAAGCAGGACGACGACGCACAAGCACTTCACTTTTAAAAATCAGCTGTATGCGACAATCTTCAAATCGTGGATCAATGTCTTGCTTTTAGCCGCACCAGTCAGCATCACGATCCATTATGCGGGAGTAAACAAGATCATTGTTTTTGTGGTCAACTTCATCGCCATTATACCTCTCGCAGCAATGCTGAGTTTTGCAACAGAAGAAATCCCTCTGTATGTTGGTGAAACCCTCGGTGGTCTGTTGAACGCTTCATTCGGGAATGCTGTGGAGTTGATCGTTGCGGTCATCGCTTTGGCAAAGGGAGAGGTCTTTATTGTGCAAACCTCATTGATTGGCAGCATCTTGTCAAACTCACTGTTGGTTTTGGGCATGTATTTCTTCTTCGGTGGATTGGGAAGAAAAGAGCAGATTTTCAACCGGACGTTCGCCTCGACGGCTGCTAACATGCTAGTACTTTTCATGGGCGGTATTCTAACTCTTACTGCTTTCGATTACTGGAACACTACAACCCCTTCACCTATCGCAGCAATTTCTCGTGGAGCTGCCCTTATTCTTCTCACTATCTATGCTGCTTATCTATACTTTCAACTGAGAACACACAAAGCCATGTTTGATGAGGAGAGTCCAAAAGGCGCCACGACACCACACACGAATGCGGTCCCACACGGGGCTCTGGCTAAGGCGCTGGCCAAGACTGATGGTATGGCTGCTGCACCCGGAAGAGCATCCGGCGAAAACAGACAAGGGAGTGACAAGTTATTGAACCAGCACGCCTACGAAGAAGCTGATGATCCTAAGTCAGAGGAGCCACAGCTACATCTTCTGGTTGCGTGGGCAACGCTAGCAGTCGCAACTGCTTTCATTGGACTTTGTGCAGAATTCATGGTTGACAGCATTGGTGCGTTGACGAAGACAGGACATATCTCAGAAGAATTCGTGGGTTTGATCTTACTCCCAATTGTCGGAAACGCCGCAGAGCATGCTACTGCTGCAGCCGCCGCTTGTAAAGACAAGATGGATCTGGCCGTTGGTGTCGCGATTGGTTCTAGCTTGCAAGTTGCACTGTTGTTACTTCCGCTGATGGTTGTCATTGGCTGGATCATGGGCAACGATGCTATGTATTTGAGCTTTGACGGTTTCCAAGTGGCCATTCTGTTTGTGGCAATTTTACTCGTCAACTACATTACTGCCGACCGCAAGAGTAACTGGATGGAGGGTATGCTTCCGAAGTGTCTTTATATGTATTTGTCTTCCTTCCTAATGTATTGAAACCGTACTAATATGCTGCATTAGTATTACACCCCTACTTTTGAGGACGCTCTGCTGGCCTCTCACGTCTCTTTCCAGGTTACCTATCAGAACAATCTAAATCAATATTTGATATGCGATATCTTGTGCTATGTCTTCCTATCCGTATTCTTTGCTTCCACCAGATAGCGACAATATTCGCCTGCTTCGACTATTGCCAAATGAAGACGAGGCGGCACCTATACATTGCGAGCTTTGGAACTATTCTCTACAGAGATTAAGCTTACGAACTCATTTGTACGAGGCTTTATCCTATGTATGGGGCGACCCAGATAAGACTCTGTCTATCTACGTAGATAAGAATCAGTTTCAGGTTACAGTAAACCTACATACTGCATTATCATATCTTCGAGATTACTCCTTTGAACGGATTATATGGGTATATGCTATTTGTATTGATCAAAGTAACCCGGAAGAACGGAAAGAGCAAGTCCAGCTTATAGCGAAGATCTATAGCAACGCACATCGTGTTATTGTTTAGCTCGGAAAGGAAGCAGTAGAGATAAAGGGGGCACTTGAGGATATACAGCTTGCTACTAATGATAAGCTTATGGGACAACCGAAGAAAAAGATAAAGCAGCAAGCAATACTTAAGCTGCTTCAAAACCCATGGTTCGGACGTATCTGAGTAAGAAACAAATTTTTACCTACAGTTACTAGACGATGTTAATATAATTACTTTAGGTGCTTCAGGAGGTTGCTGCAGCTCGACATGTTGTAATAATGTGTGGTTCTACGACTATTGACGGATACGCGTTCTGCTTGGGAGTAAAATCCCTAAAGCTCTCCTATACGGCTTCTTCGGAATTGCAGACTCTCCCTTCAGTTATCCACCTAATAGAGCATGCTGGTCTCCGATCTAAATATACATCAAATGTGCCAGAGAGGTTCTCCCTAGAAATACGTTCTTTACCTGAGTTGATAGATATGTTCCATACCCGTCAAGCTACTGATACCCGCGATAAGGTGTATGCTTTACTTGGTATGAGTTCGGATGATCCCGAAAATGCTGGTTTACTACCCGATTACCAGATTTCTTGGGAAAAAATATTCCAGGAACTTGTTAAGTTCGTTCTTGGTAACGATATATCTGTGAAAACTTCTGGTCAGAGGGCAATGATCCAGTGCAAAGGCTGTATTCTTGGCCAGGTGTCCTCGGTGAGAAGGGACAGTAGGCAGAATGTGACTATCACACCTAGCACAGCTTGGGACTTACACGGGATGATAGAATGGACTCTACATGCTTCGGCGAAACCTATACAAGAGCATGATATCATCTGCCTTATATATGGAGCTTCAAAACCTACAATTATTAGGCTACATAAGGATCACTTTGCCGTTGTTGTAATTGCAGTAACCCCTTTAATCGAGAATAGTAATTTTGAATGGTTACAACTTTCCCAATCAACGACATAGTTTTTGCGGGACTTTCTACTTGTCTGGAACTGGGAGAATTCCTATAGGAGGTTGAAAGATCAAGGAGAATATGAAACCTTAACAAAGACATATAGTCAAGTGCTAGAGTCTTCAAAAGCAGAGTCCGGAGGATATTTAAGTGAAGCAACTAGATTTTGGAACGATATAGCGATATTGGATGACCTGAAAGAGTATAACAAAGCAGACCAGAGACTTCTAGAAGCAAGAAGTAAATATATGGCGGAAATTGGAAAAAACTATCTGCCTAGGGTAATTAGCCAATACGGTCGGACACTGCTTTCATTCGCTGCTGGAGAAGGGCACAAAGATATTGCTAAGCTACTGCTTGATATAGTTGATCCAGACATAAAGGATGGAAAATATGGTCGGACACCGCCATCCTATGCTGCTGAGAACGGACACGAAGCTATTGTCAAGATGCTACTTGCAACCGGCCAGGTCGAGGCTGACCCGAAAATTCAAGATGGTCGGACACCGCTATACTGTGCTGCTTATCAGGGGCACGAAGCTATTGTCAAACTGCTACTTGCAACCGGCCAAGTCGAGGCCGACTCAAAGGATGAAAATGGTTGGACACCGTTATACTGTGCTGCTTATCGGGGGCACGAAGCTATCGTTAAGCTACTAGATAACTATGTTAATTAATCATTTACTTAATATTATATTTCTTCTTTTAACTTTGATAGAGAGGGGCTTGGGGGAGTTGAACTTTATATATTAGTTACGGGGATTCTAAACATTGGATAAATTAGCCTGGAATATTCTAGAAGCCCCACTTTTATTTTTCTAGCTATACAGTAGTAACAACTTATTACTATGTAGCGATTATAACTATTTTGGTATACTGTAAGATATATGACGATTCGGCTGAATCGCACTTGTAAGCTAGCGTGCGCAGCACGTGCCGTGCTGGCCTATATAAGAGCCTATTTCTCCCAGCCTATAGTTAGTCCTTTAGTTGATTATTATAAGTCTATATAGAACCCATTGTTGTGCCATTTAGATATGCTTTGAGGAATGTGTGTTACAAGGTGAGCTGTAAGATGAGGGCGTATAAGATATAGAGTAACTCAAGAAGGGGTATTGTAGAAGTGCCACTAATATTATGCAAAGCTAGGCTATTTTGAGTAAAGCGTATATTATGTATTCTGTCTAGCGAGCGGAGATGGAACTTTCAAAGTGAGTTTGAGGGGAAGCTGATTTCGTTAGCAACTGTAAGTAGGGCAGGTGCAGGCGGGACATCAAGTATATCCGATTAGCTGAACACGCTTGTCCCAGAGTGCCGGGATACGCTTGAGCCAAGTTGGAAGGTGATATGGAAGTGGAGTTCAAGACAGGGGCTATACAAGGATTAAAGACAAGAACGATAAGGATTCGTAGTTGTATTTATTTACTTTAGTTACAGGCCAAATAGATTCAAACACTGGGTCCTATATCACTTATATTAATTCATACTCTTTGGGTAGAAGATACTTGAAAACAAGACTGATCTGGAGTATAAATGCTATATATTTGCCCATAATGCTACTGTATTAAGCAAGGTGCTAGAAGGTTCCTGGACATAGTGCTTGGATTTTTTTGGCCTGTGACTAAAGTACAAGTACGGCCGTACATTGCTCTGTACCCACTGCTATGTAAGCACTGATACCATTATAATGAGCAACTTGAGCTTAGAATTTCTCACCATTCAGAGTTCACCGCGGAAGATCGATGTGGTACGAGCAGCGCGTGCTGCGAAAGAGGTCATCAAGGACAAGGGAAATCGTGGCTGGAAGCGTAAGAGTGGTGCGCTAGAGTAGATGAGCCTGTCAGAGATGGCGCTGACAACCGATGCGCAAGTGCAATGCTCGTCTACTGATGCCGAAGGTTCAATTTCTTTTTCTTTTTTTTTTTTTTTTTTTGGAGCGTCAGCATCTTCATGGGTCACCAGGGTAATTCCTTTGCTTTCTCTATCTACTCGAGGAAAAGTCATCATTTTCATTCTGAATTTGTGCTCTGATCCTTTACGATACTATGCTGCTAAGCTTCATCTCATCAGAGTTTGACTGATAAACTAGTTCTAATAACTTAATAATGTATTCCATTCTGTCATCAAGGCTGATGAGAGTTTTTGGGCCTTGGTGAAAAATTAACTAATTACTACGGTTAGTAGTGCTTCAGCATACATGAAAGAAGTCAAGTGTTGAGAGTGGATCATCCGCAAGTTTCCTAGCAGGATTCGGGCCGCAACACGTACGCACCGAATTATGGCCCGGTCCATAGGTGACTACAAGAAATTGACTGCTATACGGTCATCTTTTTGTTGTTATTCTTACTAACTACGCGAATACTTCCAACTACTTCCATCAAACACCAACGTGCGAGCCTACGCCGAGAATGAAAATTATACAGATCCCATCGTCACCCTCGCAACTGTGATTGTGTGTTACCTGGCCTAATTGACTGAGGACGGATTAAGTTACCACGTTAATTAGTGGATGCACTTTGGTCCTCGGACAGTGGCCCCACTTATCAAAGCGTTCGATAGTAGCGGTTATATTTATAGGGAATTGATAATCGTCCGACGCATTTTACTATAAGTGGCAAACAGAGAAGGTGCTAGAAACATGAATTACGAAGCAGTGAGGCCATCGTGGAGCCTGTACAAGTCATGGCATAGTTTTAGTCTCCGAGCATATTCGAATGCCCTCATTTTCACAATATAAGCTCAGCCATTCACTTCAGATAATAATATAATTACGACTTTGCCGGCTTCTTATTTTGCTTTTTCACTTTATGGGTGTAGTTTAATCGATCCAACGCCTGTGCCATCTCTACTCCCCATGGAAACAATGAGCAAAGATACTCTTCGATCCCTCCTAGCCTGTTTCCCATAATATCTCATTGAATTATAGCTTCCTCAAGCTGAGTAGATATACTAAGAACCTTGTCTTGAAGACTATCAATATAAGTGGTTATATCTGTGTTAGCGCTATAGTATCGTGTGAGCGAAATATTTGTAAATAAATAGATAGAGTCTTTGCTACCTTTCTTGAAGTGTCCGAACTATGTCTTTGAGTTGATCAATTTCGAAACGTAATAGTGCCGTCTCATCTTTTTAGTTAGCCTCCACTATAGTCGCACAACCAGGAATATCATATGAATCAAATGGATTTGTCATAGATAATTCTGTGATTTGAGGAAATGGAAGATGAGACAGATCCGATTGGAAAAAGGAAAATGAATCGGGATGAACGAATGGTGGAATTGCTGGCTGTATAAGATCCGAGTGATCTGAGGTGAAAGATTGAAGAGAGTTGAAATCACAAGAAAGAGATTGCTGAGAGTGGTCCGGCTCATTGATATTTTTATAATATGATATGTCTAATGGCAGTGTGCTCTTGCAGACTGTAGTCATATCCGGTAAGTTTGAAGGAAATACAACATATTGCTTACAATCAAGACATTTAAAAACACGATAGGCAACCACAGGTTGTTCTCTATACGTGTCTTGAGAATTGATCTGAGGTGCGAGGTCCGACATACCTGGGGGAAGTTGTTGGAGATTGTTGCACGGCAAGATAGGGTAAGTTTTACTATTTCTGCTACAATCTTCAATTACATCACCACTTATAATAGTTATTATTTAGCAGTTGGTCAGCAGACGAAACGAAGCCGTATTTGGATCTAATTTTGAGGTGGTAGGGTTATACTATTTTTAAACACCAGGCAGTGCAACACTATACAGCTATAAATTCTCATTATGGAGATGATGTGAAGCATACTTTACTATTACGTTCTGCAAGCAAAATGTCCTCCCACAACTGCTCCGATGGTAGTTCAGTCGAGATCTGCCTATCTTCTCCTTCTAACCTAGGTAATTCGGACTATTATAAGGGCGGTGAGGATTTAGAGGACATCTACGCAAAGTACTATATTACAAATAAACGGTTATCATCTATGGAAAATGAAGTCGCTGGGCTGAGGACTACAATTGAAAACCACGCTATGACTCTTCAGAACGAAAGACAGATTCGAGAGATATATCAGTTGGCCTTACTTGACGAGCAAATTCGACACAGTGAATGCCGTGCAGATTATTTAAGGCTCCCCACTTATCCATATTCTCAGGCAAAACGCGGTGATGAAGAAACAACTGATAGGAGCCAAACAGAGCATCTTCTCACAGTGATAGGGCAATTGAAAATGAAAATACAGACTATGAAGGAGCAACACTCAGGAGCCCTCTGTGTCGCGGCTGATCACATTATTCGTACTGAAAGAGCCTTGGAGCGAGTGCAGATGAGATATCCTGCGAATCAAAATCCTGTCAGTAACGAGGTGGATGCACACAATTTTTAGTGTAATTTTAGATTAGTAAGATGAGACTTAAAGCTAAATCATTTTCACTGAGTTGTACCTTTGATTTCTTGAATTTTTGTAACGTTTTGCGAGAGTATGTACCATATATTCAATTCTAAACTTGAAATAAATATAACCTGAACTTACAAAACTCTAACATTATATCAGCTCCCCACAGTCACTCAAAAATAAAATAAAACTCAGAAACACAACAACAACTAAGGCATACTCTGAAACCAACCTGGCTCCACTTAGACGCTATACACAACTCTACCGTCTCCACAGAGTCAGGCATTTCCACTCCCGTAACATCTAACCTCATCATCCACGGACGCTGAGCCCGTATCCTACTTTGAAACGACCCAAACTCCTCCGTATTCGAAAAACTCTCACCACATCTTGAACAAACAAACTTTCCACAACTCAACATTCCATAACCTCTACTGCACCACTGATTTTTCTGCGTACGCCTCCCCGCCTTCTTCTCATCAACAACAGCCGTAATCAACCCCTTCCTCTTCACTACTGTCAGATCTGGAAACAAACAACAAACCTGATTCCACGTCATGAAATTCATATCCAACGTTGATCCGCTCTGTACCACCACATCAATAAGACTGACCGTACAGGCAATGAGACGAATCAGCCTCTGATTCGGGCCACCTATATTCAAAGTAGACACCACCTCATACGATCTTCTCTTGACAGCCAACTCTTCAACTTCGACAGAACTACATCCCTCATCCTGAACCAAGTAATCAACAAACTCCCACGCCATTGCATTGTCATCAAAACATATCATTAAATCGCTCGCCTCATACTGCTCACCCGCCAAAAACTCAACGACGTTCAATCCAAGCAAAACCGCCTTATACCGGCCCAACATACTGCGAAATCGTAGTGGATCATCAACAAAACGCCTCAAATGCGCGTTAACATTCCAGCACTGCTTCATAACCACATCATTGAATAAAAGACAACATTGTCGAAGTCTCAGAAGACTCTTAACATCCAACATAGACAACAATGCTTCACGCATTGGCTGACACAATAAAATCCCTTCCAAAGACATTCTCTGGTAATACCCATACAATAAATATCGTACTTGCTAAACGAATACAATGGAAAGAAACACTTGCCAAATAGAATGAAAGTGAAAAAGAGTCAATTGAATAATTGATAGGGGAAACCCCAGTATAAGTATGTGATGTCTAGCGGATCTCGCCTAACTAGCGCAACATGACCTAATGTCCGACGTGTGGTGACCCACTGAAAACATGTGGTTCCCTACTAAATAGTACAAAACAGTAGGTACAAATGATCTATACAAAAGGGTTCACTTTTCGACATGAATCAACTGGATTAGAGATTTTCAAAGACACCTTTCTATACAGTATAAAGTAAAATGATAACATATATATATATATATATTTCTTTTAAGTCCAAATGAGATCTAGTTTTAGATACTATAATATAAGGTTATATATTTTATTTTTTGAAAAAATCAGTTGGGATGTATATATACACCTCGAGTAAAAAAAATATAATAGTATTAAGTTCCTTTAGAAACTATCTAAAGTTCAATAGAGAAATCTAGGCAGTGCTACAACGCTCTAGGACTTTAAAAGATGCGCTCTCTGCCACGGATATAAAGATTAGAATCTGTATCAGTTATCTGTTTTATCTTCTAAAAGTTGAAAAACAACTAGAAACAGAATTTATAACTAATCTACAAGAATGATTGCGGGATCTACGAGAGTGGCTGCAGTGAGTTCGTCAATTGACATGAGACTATCTCGAGTAGTTAGAGCAGTGTAACGACTTCCTTTAAGCCAGAGGGAATAAAGGTCATCCCAGTGCCGTTGCCACTAGATTTCAATAACGTGAATATGGGTGACCCAAGCTGATTCACCTAGCCTATGAAGAGTTCTTTTCTATTTGCTTGAGTTATAGGTTTTTGCGTTGAATCCCATGAGAATGCCATACTTTTCTGTGTGTTCTTTAAGGTCATTTGTGAGCTCAAATTAGGTATGATAGGAATTGGCACCTCTAACCGACACCATGCTGGCACAATGAACTGGAGAGCAATGTTATATGTCCAAGTTGATGATATGGGTGTATCGAATGGGGCAGGATTGGGCAATTGTCTATTTGCTACGTTAAAGAAGGAATCCTGTCTGGCCTCTGTAGCAGCTATACTGGCGAGACCAAAAACCAAATTCGAATCAAGGATGGCGACCGACTCCGCAAGTGCGAGTGTGACACCCACACCAACGGAGCTAAGTGCTAAGTGACCTTCCAAGTGACAGAAATTCATTTGTATTTCTAGAAGGAAAGATGTACTCACACTCAGGAATAATAGGAGCTCCAGCAGCTACTAGGATATCTTGGAGTGTGGTTTAGTACACTTGTTCTTGCCGCAAATATGTTAGTACATATCGCAACAGTAGAGAGATTCAACATACTACTGTAGCTTCCCTTATAACATCAAGTGTCGCTGATATACCGTCTGCATTATCTCCACTACTAATGTTGGCCGATGCGGATTGAGAGAAGTTGACCTCTAAATTCTCAATTTGGAGAGCAAGCTGCAACCCGGCAATAGTGCTTGATGATAAATATAAAGTTGCTTTATTATTTCGCTACTAGTGCTAGTACACATAGGAGCTGCCAGCACTGTAGTCACTGAAAGAAGAAGAGTTGGATAAAATAGCATTTTCAGATACTATTTTTGGATTTTTTGAATCTCAGAACATGGGATGTGTTGTATCAAAGTTTGATACTCATGGAATTTGTAGGATTGTTATTAAAATTCCCTTCTTCTTGGACACCTCTCCAACTCCAAAGCTGCTATTGTGAGTAGTTCGTTGTTATTAGCGATGGCACAATGGTCTATTTTTATTTTGGGTCATCATTAACATCGCTGATAAATTGATTAAGTTTAATCTTGACTTACGGCTTTCTATGTCTCAGAACGGATTCAGGCTGTAAATAGGCTAATTATAACTGAAAATTTTACAATATATAAGAAAGGCAACTACCCACCGTTCTTTTATATCCTGAATGAAGTCCTTGTTCAAACTACACATACTATATCTTACTAAGTAAATCTTTCGCGGCTTATGAAGCTCTTTAGTCTACCAGCATTGGCTGGAGTTTCTTTTGCTGCTGCCATTGCTAACCTTTTCGATACATTGACCTGCTTCAACCCCGAATTTAATCGGATATCTCCGACGACAACTACGTCGACAACTCAATCATCTATTTCCTTAACGAAGGGATGGGTCACTGCAGGTAACGGACTTGTCACTTCCTATGATTATAATGATGCATCATCAACAGTGTGGGTTTTCCCCACTGGTTCTGGCAATCATGAAGCCACCAAGATCATTTACAGGGGTGTGCAAATAATTAATGTTTCATTCGTCGTAATTGTTGTTGAGGTCGTCGATAGTCAACCAGTGATAATAGTATCCTCGGATTCTAGCTCAACCAGCATTCACTCGACAGGCTCAACAGTAACTTCAGTATTTACGACTTCTTCCAATCCCACTGTTATCGCGCAAGCAAAGGCCACTCACTTGGTAGACGTAGGTGCTGGCGATGGTTTTGCTTACAGTCCCAGCCAAGTCAACGCATCTATTGGGGACACTGTACGTTTTAATTTCTTGGGACGAAATCACTCAGTGACACAATCAGACCTGACCTCTCCTTGCACGTACAATGGAGCCTTTGATACCGGGTTGAATCAATTTAATCCTCTTAATATTAGTGGGAAGTTTGTTGTTGATTATCAAATCAATGTATCGACACCACTATGATTTTATTGGTAATTCATGTCCAAATATTGTTTGGCAAGTGTTAATACTTTATGCAGCAAGCAACTCGGTCCGCCAAGTCACTGCAGTAAAAAGATGGTATTCGCTATCAATCCTGCAGATCACTTCAACCAGTTCTCAAGAAATGCCGAGGCGCAGGGGCAAGCATTGAATATTCTCACCAGTATTTTGGGAGTCATTGGAGATGCGTCGAGCGTTAGTATAAATGCGACTGATAATATAGGTTTTAATTCTACTACCTGACAGCCATAGCAGCGCTATATGTAACTAGTCTAAAAATCATACTATTTTCCTATTACATAATTAAATTAATTTTAACGTCACAAAAGATTATAAACATTATAGTTTTTTTAAATATAAATACTTTGATAGTAAAAATAAACTTATTATAAAGTTCTTATATAAATAAATGTAACGGCGGGACTAAGGCGAAGGACTAGATGTCACCAGGGAGCACTCAGGGCAGGGAACAAGATCAAAGTACAAGAATGGTGGGTATATTGGCTAGGGGTCAAGGACAAGAAACAAGAAGTTACATAAGGAACAAGAACAGAAACCGGGAGGCCATCGGGCCCTTCTTATAGACCTCCTAGTTCGCTTCGCAACTACAGTTCCCTGCTTCGCCTCGCTGGCGCCTTCCTTGAAGTCGGGCACCGTTACAGATACTACGTGGCTGTACACCGGTCTTATATGAGATGGGGTCTATCGAGCTACAGATGATCACTCATGCGGTCCTGATGCAAGTGCTGTGTCGTGCCGTGATAGTTTAAAACCTTAGAGTCATTTAATTTGAATATAATATTGTAAGGCACGTGCAAACACCCTTTTAAGACTAGGTTAAATCATATAGTATATAAGGGACTGGCTCCCACTTAGTTTTAAGAATAGCATCGATCATTTTACCCCTCTTTGAAGACCAAGTAGTGTAGTACTGGATTACTACCCCTGGATCTCCTTCTACACGTGTGACGATTCGTACCTGAATCGTGCACCATGCTAAGGGTTCGGCTAGTACTATGCCCTAAGGGTAGTATAGCTATATAAATGTATTCTCTCTTCAGTAGTAGTTAGTTCTGTAGCTTAATATTCTAAGGTCAGGTTGATTCTTTCTGAGACGGTTGTCACAACACGTGCTATTGGGATGCATGTACTCTCACTTCGATAATTTTACAATATATTAAAAGAAATTTATATTCTCAACAAGTTTTTTACTTTAGTTACTGCCCGAATAGATTCAAACATTGGGTCCTATATCATTTATATTGTTTAATACTATTTGGGTAGAAGATACTTGAAAACAAGACTGATCTGGAGTATAAATGCTATATATTTGCCCACAATGCTACTATATTAAGCAAAGTGCTAGAATGTTCCTGGACCCAGTGTTTGGATTTATTTGGCCTATAACTAGAGTAAGATTAATTTTAGTATTTTATCCAAAAAAATTCCAACTTGAAAAATATCTTTTGTATGATAATATTGTAAGTAGATGGAAGTGAGAGTACATGCATCCCAATAGCACGTGTAGAAGGAGATCCAAGGAGCAGTCACTCAGTACTACACCAAACAGTCAAAAAGAGAGGTAAAAAGGTCGGTAATATTCTTTAATCTAAGTCGGAGCTGGTCCTTGATATTGGGTTTTACTAAACATCCGACGCTTTTTACTATCCATCCGACGACCCACATTTTTGCACCGAACATCGGAGGTACACAACTTTACTATGTGACATCCATACAATTTTAATGTATAACCAATGTCACGATCAATGATTTTTCAAAAATTTAAGTCTAATTAAGATAGTTGACCACGATTCCGGGATGAAGTACGAAATCGTAATTAACCTCAAGAAGCAGCCCAGAGCTCCCACTACACCCTCTGTTTCTCTATCAGCACCTTGACTATATACCTCTATATTATTGAAGATCTGCCTCTCAATCAATATATCTACCTCAGTATCGTTGAACTCTTCTAACTCCGCAATAGTGGCATCCTTATCGCATGGTATAGAGATCTCTCCTGGCTCTGAAGTCTCTATATCCAAGAATACTTCAAGATCGTCTTCTAGTCTAGGACCTCCTGCTGTATCTGCGAAAGCTGTTAAATATGCTCGTTCTCTTTCTGTGCTAGCCTTATTATTGTTCACGAAAATTGTGTAAGTATTAGATAGTAAAATTGTGTACCTCCGATGCTCGGTGCAAAAATGTGGGTCGTCGGATGGATAGTAAAAAGCGTCGGATGTTTAGTAAAACCGTATGTATTTTAGTAAATATAATACTTGGTCGCAAGGATAAATACTTGTAGTCCCTGTTCTTGCACTAATTATTCTTCACCCAATCAGCTTGGGGCAGCAAGCTGTTCTGTACTACTTGATTGGCTAGAATTTAGATCGTGGAGCGACAGGGACTAAAAGTATTTATCCTTGCGACCAAGTAGACGTGCCTAGGGAACGCATCCATAGTCATATAGGGATATATTAAGCATAGAAGAGGGTTGTTGATATAAGTTATGTAAAGTGAAGGGAGGAAAATTGTGAGATTCTGAGTTGATAATGCATATGATTGATTTATCTAAAGAGCTAATTTATAGAGAGAGGCAGAGGGTTTATATCCTCAATAAGTGGCAAAACATAGAAAGTGCTAGAAACATGAATTACGAAGCAGTGATGCCATCGTGGAGCCTTGGGTGGAGCCATGGCATAATGCCGGTCTCCGAGCATTTCCGAATGCCCTCATTTTCACAAAAAAGTGTTTGAATCCCGCGGCTAAGTCCATTCCACTAGTTATTCAGGTGGGAGGACG
Organism: Clarireedia homoeocarpa; assembly: GCA_001465935.1. NCBI lineage: Eukaryota > Fungi > Ascomycota > Leotiomycetes > Helotiales > Rutstroemiaceae > Clarireedia > Clarireedia homoeocarpa. The sequence goes on from LNKV01000093.1 coordinate 64,930, forward strand.
AAAAGAGCTTCATAAGTGGCGAACTTTTTTTACTAAAAGACATAACTAAAATATCTCAAACTCTAAAACATCACTTTATAGTCTGATTCTGTGACGACACGTCTGCGAAGAGAATCGAACGACCTTAGAATTATCAACTAAAGAGCTAACTAAAGGCTGGGAGAGGTAGGCTCTTTATATAGGCCAAGTCAGGGGGCCGATTGCGGATCTAACCTGCGGGTACGAAGCATGCATTCGTCATAGATTCTAGTTGAAACTAAATAATCTAACTTCCTCACAACAAAATATTATAAATAATATTAAGTATCTTCTCAATAAGTAATAATTTAATAATATAAGCTTATTAAAATAGTCATAAACCCACTTAGAGTAATAGCACGGATGGGATATACTGAGATTCTTCCGCCACTAGAAAATGGAACAAGAGTAGGTATTAGATTTGTTCTGTTGAGAGAAGTTGAGTTCATGGTAGTAGGTACAGGTATCGATGAAGCTGTGATAGAAGAAGCAATTGAACTACTTTGTAGCGACGTGGTGCTAAATACGTGAAGTCCGTTTGAGATACTTGAGTTGGATATGACTGAAATTAGAGTAGCATTATGATTTAATTGCCATATATTTGCCAGAACGGTTTCATTTGACCTTTAATGGTAAGTATTTGCTTGATAAAGTTGAATTATATTACTCACCATTTATATGGTGGTACACTTGCGTTGGTTAATGTAAAAGTCAGCCAGAAAGGCCACAAAATATAGAAACTAAACATCTTGCAGATTTAAGAAGGAAGTAATCAGAGTGATGAATGGCATCTGGAAATTCTTTTTTATCATTGCCGATGAGAAGTCGAAAATGCTTCGCTGAGATAAAAATAGGATATCCCATTTCAGAAAGACTATATTTAGGCGATTTGTCTAAGAATAGAACTGTGCTAATTCTCTCTCATCAATGGCTTTCTACATAATAGCTTGGGAAGTAAAAGTGTTGATGCTTGCTTGATAGTATTTTCGATTCTATAAATACGTCTTCAAATTTGTTAACCGACACCAAAGATGATAAGAACTAGTCGCCGTCCGGTTGCTCAGGTGCGTTTTGTGACAACAGCATCATATTCACGTCTTCCTAATATAGAGGAGCATCGAACTTTCTTTCCATTTGTGGATCATGTTGAGGGATGTGGTACTTGTACTGAGGGAATGAGCAACCAGGAAACCTCAATCTGCTCCACGGGCTTCCATCTTGGAAAAAAGGTCCTTGTGCATATATACGGATCATACGGACAGATATACTCCACATACGACCGGGACGTTAATAATGAAATTGTTCGGTTAGAGTTAGATGACAAATTGAATTGTGTAAATCGACTTGCCCAAAACTTCGAAATCAAAGTCATGTATAGCATCTATCCTCATACTTCTAGATGCAAACACGATGAGGCTGACCAGAAACAAACCTCCCCATCTATTAGGCCAAGATATTCCGAAAGAACAAGATTATACAAGAAGTTTTAGCCTGTTGGATTTAGTAGATAGTGATGTTAAAGAAGATTGATATTCAATCAAAAATCAAGCGTATTTCGAGATTAAGTTATGGTCTTCCGCAATGTGGCGTAAATGAGATTGCAGTATGGTTATTATTTTTTAAAGCATTGCTACCTCCTCAAGACTCTTAATTCCTTGGAGCAGTTCCTGTGCTTCAAATGAGCTAGTGATGGCTATTTGCATGACGATATTTGAGCAGTCAATAGCCGTGGTAGTAAAATACCACGGCACAAACATGTCAGAGATGTACTTGATCTCAAGGATAAACAAACAATTGCACTCCTTGTTACTCTCTACTCCAAATTCTAACCAATTATATAGCGCCGACAATGTTCTCTCTGCTAATTGATTGGTCGCCAATACAAGCCACAAGAACAGGGGTACAATTGTCTATCCTTGAGATCTATTAACTAGTCACAGTGTATTAATTGTAAAGAAATTAGCCCAAATATGATCACTATTCTGCAGGGTATGCATTGAAAAGAGAAGAATGGTCTCTGGCTCTCAATTAAACTTCCATTTCTCGTCTCGTCAGTCTTTTTGTCAGATTAGAGGTAATAAATTCTTTGAGGTAACTAATTACCATTTTTCAGGTCGGCGAACTCACGGTTGCTGTCCGACCTTAGGTTTAGGGGGCAATGCCCGACAATCGCGAGCCACTCAAGCTTCATAGGAAGCAGCCGAAACATCCCTTGTTCATTATTTGAAGACAAAATATTTCTGTTATCACGTGTGAAGAGAGTAACAATCATGCAAAGGATATGTAAGTTAATCCAGTTGATTCATATCGAAAAGTTACCTCTTTTGTATAAATCATTTGTACCTACTGTTTTGTACTATTTAGTAGGGAACCACATGTTTTCAGTG
>LNKV01000094.1:0-42272 GCA_001465935.1 Clarireedia homoeocarpa
CTGCCGTGGAGGCCGACTAGGATTATCTAGGTTAGTCTCCTGTAGAATTTTCCCAGTATTGGTAGATATAGCTTTCGCAGTGCGAAAATTTCAGTCCCAAGCAAGGCTGCTCAGGCTGCCAGCGGAAAGGCTCACAAGGCTTACAAAGCGACGAAGCACGTGAAGAGTAGCTACCTACTGTGATTGGCCCATCTGTCTAGCGAAGTAAAAGATATCCAACCAATCAACAGACGCGCAGCCCGGGTAGATGAAGGGGTCGATGGCTGAAACTCACTGCGACAAGAATCTTAGCCCGGGCGAAGTCATGCGGCACATGGCGAAACGCCAATTGTCGTAGAATTCCTCCAACATACGAATTTGGAGTGGCTTTTACTGTACAAACGTACGAACTTGCTTCGCCATCCCCCGTGCACTCCCTTGCAGTGCAACTGTCCAAGTGAAATGTGCTGCAAGAGCTGGCACGGTCGTTTCAATGATGATGAAGATTCTTCTTGTTTGATGTTCGTTATTTCTAAGTCTAGTCATTCTCGCTCTCGCTCTCGTTCTTTCTCTCCGATTTCCTTGGATTTTCTCTGCCTTGAGAGTCGTAGTTGTCGACTGTTTCGTGCTCCCTTTCTTGCATAGTTGCAGCTCCGTTAATCGATAGATTTCGTATTATTCGAGTTGATTCTACCGTGTGCTCTTTCATTTCCTTCATTTCATTTATTTCATATAATTAGTACTTTCATTTGACGTGGAGAAAAGAGGCGGCACATCTTCTCCGCCCTCCTATTCGTTCACATCACGGAACTTAGGCGCCGGCCGTCAATCAGGGACCCGTCGACCCGTCGAACATACTTATATACGTATCCACCTATTTTCCCTCACGCATTCTACTATTGTTTTCGTATCATCGAGCTCAAGGTTATCAGTGGAAGGTTCAATCACGGTTACTTGATATAGCTGGTTCTATTCAAGATGGCGGACAAGGTGCTCTGGACTTATATCGTGCTTGATGTGTTGTTTGTGGCTTCGGGGGCCTTAATGTTAGGATTTGCTTTGACGACGAAGTCTGGAACTTCACAGGCACCGACTATCGCCAGCGTTGCGACAAATCTTCTGTTGATGGGAACTCCTCTCAATGGTGAGTCGCTTCAACCAGCCACAGCAATGATTGGCAGGACTAACATGATTGACGTAGCGGCTATTGGAAATGCAGTTATAATATTCATCAGTTTCCTCATCTCGATCCCTGCAATGATACTATCCACCACCCGAGGATGGCTGAAGTTCCACGGATATATGACCGTTATATGCGCTATTTTCACTATGGTCATCGGTTTGGATATCTGGTTCGGGACACTAAGATCCAAGGAGAGTCTCTTGAATACATGGAATGCGCAATCCCCCACCACTCAGTCTCTTCTTCAGGAGGAGCTCTCCTGCTGCGGATACTTCAATAGTACATCTCCCGGTTTTGTTACCGACTCTACCTGCCCAAACTCGATTATTGCTGCGACGATGCCTGGTTGCAGTGCGGCTTTTGTTAAGCTCGATGGAAACTTCTTGGATGTCATTTTCACAGCCGCTTTTGGTATTGTTGGTATGTTAGATTGGAGTTTTTATATTGGCAAATAGGTCTTGATGAGCATTTCACTAACATTAACACACAGGTCTCGATGTAGCACTAATTCTTGGGATCGCTATGCTGTCGAAGGAGCGCAAGGAGAGAGAACGTTATCGTGTTATTGACGAGAAGAATGGCACCGGTGCATTTTAGGTCTAATATATAACTAGGAAGAATCCTGCGAGGAAGATAGGTATGAAGAGTGATTTGCTGGGGCTAGCATGCTAGAATAAGGAAAGAGGGGAGAAGCTGGTAGAGTATGCAGCGCAGGACGGAGTGAGATAATGTTCAACGTTTCTGATTCATACACTTATTTCGCTGTCGTGTAGTTTTGCAATTTAATTGCCTTCGATGTACAATAATTCCTTGTGGTTGATATCTCCAGGCATCTTAGGGCTTTCCTATTGTCACCCCTCAGTCTTCTTCTTCTCCTTCATCTATGATCAATCAGCCCATCGGGTCAGTGCACAAGTACCAAATACCTGGGCTAAGGCTTGTGTGGTTTGCTTTACTTCCAGATTTGAAACACCACGCCACGCCATGTAAAATTGAAGCACTGTGCGATTGGTTTCAGTGGACAAGGCCTCTCAGATGTCTCTCTGCCTGAGACGAACACAGTTTGAGGTACGAAGATATTACGTAGACGATTTCGCCTTCGTCGCCATAGCTTGTTATCGGCTTTCCCTGTCTAATCTCGCGTTTTGTAGTACCAGTCTGCTGATTGCTGCGAAATAACCACGAGCACGAGCCAAAGCAGAAACAAGAGCTTATTGGCGTTGAGATAATGATGCTGTTGAACAAGAGACGAAGATGTACTTCAAGGCTACGCTGCTCAATTTGAAATGAGCCATGGACCAGCCCTCAGAACTGTGAAATTCGTATTCGCCGCCCAGTCCTCGGGTGTTGCTTGATACCTACCTAACCTAGAGGCTTTGCCTTCTTCTTCTTCTTCTGCGGTGGACCCTTCTGGAATTCCCTCCAGCTGCCGATTCTCTCCTCCCTTGTTTCCTCCCATTTGACCTCACTTTCCCTCTTCCGCTTCCTCGCCTCCTGTTCTTCCTCTACCCTCTTCTGCTCCCTTCCTTCCTCCTGCATCTGCGCTTTCATTTGTCTCCTCCTTCTCTGTTCATTATCAATCAGAACATATTTGGTCTTCTCCCTCCACTCTTTCCGAAACTCCTCACTCTTCACCTCCTCACTGTCAACGGTCAACTTCTTCTCCCGAATCAGCAACATGCGTGCATCAGCTATAGCTTCATCGAGTCGTTCGCGGTGTTTCTCATCCATAAGCTCCATTTGCGCTTTTTTCAATCGGTCGAATGCATCGGGCGCGGAAGGGTTTTTTGTTTTGTCTGGATGGATGAGGAGAGATTTGACTCGGTAGCATTTTTTAATGTCGGATTCGGGGACTCCAGGTTGGAGATCAAGTACTGCATAACTGATATCACCTTGTTAGCACTAGTCTTGTTCCACTTCCTATTCCTTGCGGCGATGGAATGATTGCACTTACGCATCTAAACGAAAAGCTTTGAGAATGCGATCGATTTCTGCATCCTGTAAAAGCCCCATCAGCATCACGATATATGCGCAATGAACAAGAAGGGAAAATACCTTGTCGAATTCTTTGGCCTCACTTTCGAGGGCTTCAAGCGCATCGAAATCATCTTCGTCAGCTTTTACAGGCGTGGTAGACATAGCTCACTAGGTAGATTGAATTGATTGTTTGGCGCGGCGAAGAAGCAAAAACCAAAAGAACTTGTTTTGTGGTAAGCTTGAGCTTGTATTGAGAGGAGCAGATTGAGAGGATTGAGAGGACGGAGAGGACGGAGAGGACGGAGAGGATGGAGAGAATGGAATTGAATCCAAGGATTTTGGGTAGGCGTGGGCGTGGGCGTGGGTGTGGTCCTGCACGGAGACACGGAACTAACAGACAGGACTACGATAAGGATAAGAAGCAGCAGCACGTCCCCCCAGTGACCCCATTGTGCCTGTAAATCCACTCGACGGCATCGCATCGCATTCCATTTTATATCCCACTCGTCCTTTCACCACGCCGGCGAGCCCGGTCGCCTGCACGCTACTATCAGTCCATCTCGCATACCAGCTCTTGCCCTCGCCCTCGCCCTCGCCATCGCCACCGTCCCTTAGCCATTCCTTTCCTTTGCCGCTCCTTTCTCGCTCCTTTCTCGTACCTGTACCTTACACCTCCCTGGCTGTGCCTTGATGCAGATCAGTGCGTTCTTGCAGCTCATTGCAGTAGCATATCCACAATAATGAGCTTGACCTCTAATCCGCTGTCATCCGGAGGGCCATCCTCGGTCTCTGCATCAAGGACCCAAAACTTGAAAAGAAGCGTTCAAGCTGCGTTTGAAGGTTAGACATTACCTATCCACTTCACGCACCACGACAACCTCCAAAATATCCATTTTACACCACGTCCACAGAGCTACTTTCTCACATCACTTTCCATCACTATGTTTCCTACAAGAAAAGCCGTTCCTTTTCATCGTCGGTCGTTATTCCGTTTCTCACACTCCCATAGATGCTAACCTCAATCCTAGAACCCACCGATCGAGGTACCAACCAAAACGTAGGATATCAGAGTAAAGTTCGCATCATCGATCGATATAGCATCATTGGCTTCATCAGCTCGGGTACATACGGGAGGGTTTATAAGGCCAGAAGTCGAGAAGATGCTCCGGGCTTATTTGCTATCAAGAAATTCAAGCCAGGTAATTGATTTCCTCACCTGCAATCTCTTCATCTTGTCTACAAAGTCTCTAACCATACAAGCAGACAAAGAAGGGGAACAAATCCAATACACCGGGATTTCTCAATCAGCGGTGAGGGAAATGGCACTGTGCTCGGAGCTTAATCATATGAACATCATTCGTCTCGTGGAGACTATCCTGGAAGACAAGTGTATCTTTATGGTATTTGAGTATGCTGAACACGATCTCTTGCAAATAATACATCATCACACTCAACCCACCCGACATCCTATACCTGCTCCCACGGTCAAAAGCATTATGTTTCAACTGCTCAATGGCTGTCAGTATCTTCATGCCAACTGGGTTTTGCATCGGGATTTGAAGCCTGCCAATATCATGGTGACATCCTCAGGAGAGGTTAAAATAGGCGATTTGGGGCTAGCCCGTCTATTCAACAAACCTCTCCATTCGTTGTTTTCTGGAGATAAAGTAGTTGTCACCATTTGGTACCGTGCTCCAGAACTTCTCCTTGGCTCGAGACATTACACCCCGGCGATTGATATGTGGGCTATCGGCTGCATATTTGCAGAGCTGCTTTCACTAAGACCGATTTTCAAGGGGGAAGAGGCAAAAATGGATTCGAAGAAAACTGTGCCATTTCAGAGGAACCAAATGCAGAAAATTGTCGACATCATGGGTCTACCTACCAAAGAGAAATGGTCCCACCTTGTATCAATGCCCGAGTATTCCCAATTGTCCACGCTTTCCGCCTCGGCACATGCGAAAGCAGGTGGATCATCTCTGGAGAAGTGGTACTTCCAAACCATTAATGCCCAATCACAAACGTCTGTTCCTTCGTCAAATTCGTCTCTAGGAGTCGAAGGCTACAAACTATTGAGCGCATTGCTCGAATATGACCCGGAGAAACGTTTGACAGCTCAAGCAGCATTAACTCATCCATTTTTTAGCACCGGAGATAAAGTGAGTGCGAACGTCTTTGAAGGGGCCAAGGTGGAGTACCCGCATCGTAGAGTCAGCCAAGATGACAACGACATCAGAACTGGTAGCCTACCGGGAACCAAGCGAAGCGGATTGCCAGATGACTCGCGGCCTACTAAGAGGATGAAGGAATAAGATGTCGATACTAGTTCCGTTATCCACAAAACGCGCATTGCGAAAGTCGGGACGCAGAAAGCGCTTGCGGATAATACTAATATTAGACAGCTATGTTTCGATTTATGATATGGCAGGAAAACCCTAATATGGAGAATTGATGTTGACCCATTACGAATAAACAGGAGCAGTTGTTGCTTTAATTACCAATTCCAATTGTGATGGCTGTCACTTCATTACTCGACGCATATCACTTGATATAACCCTTCGTCACCCAACTCCAACCTTTAGCTACTTCCAGTCATCAACGAGACAGGGTGATATGGCTGTCACTCAACCTCACCCCAAGCGGTCTTGTATGATTGTGAAGGATGACACTCTTCATATCAGACAAGAGGGGCTTTGTTTGAGCGGTACTGGGGACCAAGAGGCTCAAGAAATAGAGAGTAGAGTGGAAGATGAAGAGTTCCAATACTCCTCCTACAGCTGCCCAGGCTAAGGATAATCCTTTTGTGGATTCAGTTATTTCTATCCCTGTGGAACTAGCTACAGCGTACAACACACTGGTTGGAGAGAGAGTCTTGAGAAAGCAATTTTTACGAGACCATAGTGAGGAAAGGCGGCCTGACAGATGGTTGTATCATTAATAGACCCGTTGGTATCCTTATGGTGGTGTGTATCTCGAGTTGCATTTTAACCTATCTATGTAAGGTGGAATTCAAGGCGCAGAGAAAGAAGAATCTCAAGCTGTTCATAGATACAGAGTGACAAAAATTCTGTGCGAACCGAATCCTAGAAATTGGTACACCAGTCTTCAGATGTATTCTACATTAGAAAAACTAGCCATGGCTTATGTTTTACATAGCGCAATGACTACGAGTAGCATTCGAAAGCTATATATATGAAAGGCCGAAATTGCACTATTTGCTAAGCTGGCTGTGTGGTGTAATTTGCTGCAGATTGCCTGATCGAAATGACTCCCCTACAAGTTCCATAGCAATGGGTCTCTATGGCTATACATAAGGTAGATCTATTAACAAAAGATCTATAACTCTAAAGTGCTCATGACTGACTCGTCGACTGTCCTGTTATTGCATTACAACTTCTTCCCAGTTCACGGTGCTTCAAGCAATGTTATTCAAGCCCGTTTTGTTCAGCCATATATATCCCGTTCAGCCAAACGCTCTGTTCATAGCCTGATGCGCCAGTTCCACTCCCAAAAATGTCGCAGCATTGGCTGGCACAGCTCTCGCCAACGCTGGCCCAAATCCGGGGAAAAACGCCCTCATACCGCCATTTCTCCACAATCCTGAAATAACCCCTCCCACAGTAGGATTTCCTTCTAATGTTTGTAATCGACTCTTCACTGTATCGACCGGAAAAACTGGAATCCACATCGCAACTCCTGCACATGCACCTGCCCCCGTCACTGCGAGTAAACTCAAATCCCCGCTTGGCTTCCCTGTCGCAACATCAAGAGGGGTTAAGCGTCGCTTGATATATTCGTAGGTTGCGAAGTATGCTGCACTCCCTGGACCATCTCGAGCAAGTGTCGCAACGGATCCGCGGAAGACACTGCGCACCCCGCCTTCTTTGTATAGTTGTCGCACGACGTCCACTCCACCACTGTATTTAGGTTTCTCCCCCGGCGCAAGAGTTTTTTGGCCTTGGATTTGAAGAAGGACTTTTACGCGCTCGAACGGAGCAGTGATCAGGGTCATAGGTATAGCAGAAAAGAAACCTGCAGCGGAGACTTGGGCAATCGAGAGGGGTTCGTGAGCGCCAGTGGATGTTGCTGTTCGGACGAGGTTTTTGCCCACATCGAAACCCCAAAATGATACGGCGACTAAGATATATGATTAGCCAAGCTGTCATTCGTGTAGAGGCAGGAGGAAAATATAATAGATGTAACATACACATAGGTGTGACGCCGACCAACGGAGCACTGACACCAGCGTACAATCCCCTTGCTAAACCATCCTTCGCGACACTCTTCGTCACAACATCAATAGCACTTTTGTACACCCCTCTTTCCGCTGTCTGCAAACGAACCTTCACCAAATCAAATGGATGCCCAACGATTACTGCACATACACCACCGAACCCACCGGCAGCTAGTGAACGTAGACCAGCGAAGGACTTCTGCACAACGATTTCAGCGTCTTGTTTTAATTCCTGTTGGGATTCGGGGACATGGGGTAAGTGGGATGAAATGGGAGAAGGGAGAGAGTCGAGGTGTTTGTTAATCTGGGCTCCGGTGTTGGAGGGGTCTGAGGAAGACATCGCTTCAAGTCGAACAAGAGGAAGGTGTTGAGCTGTGCGGAGAAGAAAGGACAGCTCTGCTCTTCTAAAGCTTGAGACTTTTATTGATTTTCTTGTTTTACAAGCTTGTGGCTTGTGACAGCAACTCTACTACAGTGCTTGCTCTAGCGCTAGAAGCTCAATGACTTGCATTATTACCCTTGTGCCGAGGCAGGCCAAAAGGGCGATTGCCGAACGAGCATCGGCTTAAGATCGGCTTAAGGATGGAAGGCGCCAAGAACGAGGGCAAAAGCAGACTGTCATTTGATACTGTCATTTGATATATGTGATCTGTGGCTGATATATAGGATCTGTGGCTCTCAATTTTCTTTTTGGATTTTTTGAACTTTTCACTAATATTGTGACGAAACCACTAGTAAAAGTTCTGAATGACCTTAGAATTTACAACTGGAGAACTAAGAAGATCCTAAGATCTCGAGGGTTTATATATATGAAGGTATCACGTGTAGTTATATAGATCACGTACTTAAGGCACGTGTATACTAGGCGCTCAGGAAGCCTGCCCGGTAGAACTACACGATATTATAACAGGACAGCGATAAATTACAGAAAAAGGCAACAATTAGTTTGACTAGAATATAGACCCTACGTTTACTGTCCGATAGAACTGCCTTAGCGACCTTCTTACAACTCCCTGCCGATCCAACCATCAGATACAATGGCTATGCTCGCGCTATAGAACTCCTTGGTGAATACACGGTAATACTGCGAGTGCTTAAGCGGTGGGAGGTTTTTCTTTTTTTCCTCTTTTCTTTTCTTTTCCTTTCTGTCTTTCTCGTCTTTGGTGTCGCTGGTTGTTCGCCAGATTGAGTTAGTGATGAGATAGGGCGGGGTGGGATAGTTTATTGATCCTGTATTAAACTCCCGGCAGTGAAGAAGGTAAGCTGTCTTTAATTGCACCGCAATTCCCTAGTAATCCGATATACAAATCGCCCGGCCCAGTTCTTGCCAACTGGTTGATGCCCCCTCAAAAGCAACGATTCGTTGGCTATAAGCTGCAAAGAAGTCAACCGGGGCAGTAATCCTCGTGCCCCTAGCTAGGTTCAATACGTACTGGACTATTACCTTCTCTTCCGCTTTAGTCATATTCTTCCGGTTAGCTTCCATTTCTGCGTAGTATGGATTCAGGTGCATCGAACACCCGGCCGTCTCCCTTGTACTTTTGACGCGTTGCATATTGATCGCCTCCATAGCTAGAACGATTCTAGCTTCTTTTAACACGTTTGCCATTGTTGGTTGTTGAGTTATTAATTATCAAAGTAAGATAGTGTAATATTGAGGATATTGCGCAGGTCGATAGTAGATTACGTTATAATAAAAGAAATATTATTCAACTATATTTGTGAGAGTCTACATTCAAGAAGCTTGGTAACGTAGGTTCAGATTAACTATAAACGATTTTATAAAGAGAGAAAAGAAGGAATTCCGTTTTTATAATTATTTATATATAGTGGCTCCGCTCTTAGTAATATATAGTAAAGGCTTTATTTAAATCTTTATTATTATAAATTCTATTTATTATATTCCTCTCTTTTTTTTATTTATTTATTATCTTTATTATTTCTTTATATATTTTTTACTTTTTATTTCTTTCTTTATTTTTTTTATTTAATTTTTAAATATTATTATATTTTTTAAAACTTTTTTTATTTTTTATATTAACTTTATATATTATTTTTATTATTTTTATAAACTTTTTTTAAAACTTTTTTTATTCTATATTATTCTTTTTTTTTATTAATTAATAACATTAATAATTATAATTTAATAATAATTTAATTTTTTAAAAACTATTTATTAATTAATTTTAATAATTTAATATAAAATATATTATAGATTTTTAATAATATATTAAACTAGTATATATATATTTTTATAATTTTAATAATTTAACTTTTTATATAATTAATTAATTTTAATATTTTTAAAATTTAATTATATTTTATTTTTTAATATTATAAATATTTATTCTTTTAAATTATATAAAAGTAATTAAAAGATTAAATATTATTAATTAAAAATAGAGAGTATTATTATAAATTAAATATTAATAATTATATAAAGAATCGATTAATATAATAATAAATAATAAATAATAATTAAAGTTAATTAATTAAATTAAATATAAAACTTTATATATTAAAGAAATATTATTTATTTATATAAATCTTTATTTTTTATTTATTTTATTAGTTTTATTAAATCTATTAATAAAATTCTTAATAGTATTAATAGAACTAATAAATTATTATATAATTAATAATTCAAGATTTTATTAAAAATATTAATTCTAATTAAAATACTTTTTTTTATTTAAATACTATTTTTTAAAAAATACTTTTTATTTCTTAAATACTTTTTTAATAGAATATTATTTATCTTATAAATATTTTTATTTATTAAAGTATTTTTTCTTTTTTATTTAATATTTAAATCTATAAACTTTTATATATTATATTATATTAATATTAAGATTTAGACTTTTAATATAATATATATTTTCTAAGTTTAAGATTCTTTAATTATTATATAATTAGGTTATAATATTAATATCTTTTAATTTAACTTTTTAATTTATATAACTTTTTTTATATAAATTTTAAAAAGAGATAATAATTTAGATTTAATATTATTATCTAATTAATTTAATTTAATTAATTTAATAAATTAAATTATATTCTTTTTAACTATTTTTATTTTAATTAACTATATATTAATATCTTTAAATATATATTTAATATTTTAAATTTTATCTATTTAAGTTTAAATCTAAAAAAGATTATAAATTAAATATAATATTTTATATTTAATATTAAATATTATTATAAATCTTTATATTATTATTTATTATTAATATTTTTATTAATTAAAGTATTTAATATTATAAAATTATATAAAATATATAATATAAAAGATATAAGTTTAAAGAATAATTTTATATTAAAATATTAATAAAATAAACTTTTCTTAAAAATAATTTTTATAATTATTAAATAGAACTATCTTTTAAAATAATTTATTTATATTCTTTTATATAATCTTCTAACTAATTTATATAAAAAAGTATTTAAATTATTATATAGTAAATTTATTATTTATAAAACTAATTTTTAATAAAATATATATTTTTTTATTAACTTTAGATTATTATAATATTTATTATAATTTTATATATTATTTCTTAAATATAATAATTATAAAATAAATAATAATATTATTTATATATATAATCTTTATATATATTATTAATTTATAATTTTTAGAAGTTTCTTTATAAATTTTAATAATCTTTATAAAAATTATAATCTTCTAATTTATTAAATATATAAATTATATATTTATTTTATTTATATTATAAAGATTCTTTATAATAATTTTATATTTAATTAATCTTATCTTTTAATTAAAAAACTATTATTTTATATCTTTTAAATTATATATATTAATTTATTTATAATTAATCGGTTTTATATAAATAATATAAAAAATAGATATCGATTTAAACTATTATTAAAATTATCTCTAATTAGAAGAATTTATATATAAATTATCTTTTATTTTTAAATATATAATAATAATATAAACTTTTTTTTAATTAAATATTAAAATATAAAGTTTTAATTTTAAATCTAATATAAAATAGTATCTTATTATATTATAAAAAGGATTTAATTATAACTTTTATAATATATTCTTCTATTTATTCTAATATTTATATAATAATATAAAGTTTTATTATTAATTTTAAATAAATATATAATTATAGATAATTAATTTTCAAGATATTAATATAATTATATAAGAGCTTTCGGTAAATATTCTTGTTATTCTAATATTATATATACTTAACTTTAAATGCAAATCATATATAAAATAATATATTTTTAATGAAAAGTAAGTGAAAAAGTTCTTATTTACTTTCGCTTTCTTATTCGCTTTCGCCCACTTAAGCGCATGCTGGCATGATTAAAGTATAAGTGGGGCCACCCACGATTACATATATAGTTGTAACCTTCGGCTACCCCGCTTTTCCTGGTCCGCAATCCGTCGCCGAGAACTCTGTGACTACAGCTCCTAACATTCTTATATACTAATCACTATTCGTCGTTGTTCCACGCGACCCTCGACATTTGTTCTATCAACTCACAAACATTGCGCGTAGTAGGGATTCGATGTTGAGCATGTTGTCCCGGCGACGCACTTGGTAGGCCCTGTATAGGAGCTGCCACCACACTGGCCGTACTTAGTCTGTGTCGCGGTACTGCCAGTCGGCGCGCTTGGGGCAGTTGTTGTAATTGACGTCACGCTTGTTGCACTTGAAGAAGTAGTTCCAGCTGTGGTAGTTGTAGTCGCGCTCGTCAGTCCAAAGAAATCCAGTACCTGAACTTCATGGAACGGGACAAAGTGGCCTACTCCTTGCGCGCTATACCCTACGAGTTTGCTCCCATCCCCATAGACAATCTTTGTGTAGCCATTCTCCGGGCTGTTAGTGGAGTTATATGAGAAAGTCAGACCAAATACATTGCTCCATTGGGCAAGTTGGTCTGCCAAATTCTTATATTTGACCAAAGTATCTGCAGTACCTTCCCAGACCTGTATCTTCGGTCGTTGGCCAGTGTACCCTGGATACTCGCTTCGTGCAAGATCGCCCCATTGTTGGGGAGTATAGTTTTTCAGTCCATTTGCACAGCTTGTGTCCGAACTCGACGGGGTGGATGATGGCGCGCCCTCCCAGCACGCGGCTGGAACTCCAGAGAAGCCAGCGCAGCCGGCGAAGACATCAGGATACGCTGCTGCAAGAACGGAGATCATCATTGCGCCGGAGGATGAGCCAACAGCGAAAACTCTTGAGGAGTCGCCATGGTACGTTTGAAGAGTATATTGTACCATGCTTACTACTCCATTGCTATCTCCGCCGCCGTCATGAGTCAACGTTGCGTTGCTGGCACAATCCCAGCAATTGGAATTCTTCGTAGTCTGGGGATACACCAAGATGAAACCCAGTTGATCGGCATAGGATGGTAAACGGGTAAGGCTATAATATTCTTGGGCTGATCCGCCACAAGGATGGAGCTGGCCCTGTTAGACCAAAGACAGCAACACCGAAAGCTTCAGGGGCAGAACCTACAGCAACAATGACCGGAGGAGTAGTGGCTAACTTATTTGGAACGTATATATACATGGAGAGACCAGTCGGATTATTGCCAAAGTTTGATACTTGTTGGAGTGAGGCTGCGTTCACCAATGAGACGAATCCCAAAATGGCGATCCAGCCAGCAAGAGAGATAATGGAAGACAAAGTTCTTAGCATCTTTAAACTTCCAAAAGATTGCAGGGGAATATTTTAACAATGTGCGTGATTTGGATTTTCTCAAACATCTAAATGTGCAAACAGTGTTTAATATATCAAGATTCTGACAGCCCTATTAGGGGGATGACATTGCTGTGTCTCTATGCCGCATCTCACTGCCGCACTGTTCTCCTCATAACCCTCAATTTCTAACATATTATTGCCGACCATTAGGAGTTTTGACAGAATTATTTAGAGGTATTAAACATTTCAGCCTGTGTAAACAAGAATGATCAAACCCAGTTTGACGTCAGTTTAGGCTATACAGCCAAGAAATAAACGCAGACCCAACAAGCCAGATTACCTATTCTGATTCTCGGGAGTTGACTCGGCACTCACTTAATCTAAAATCAGTTGGTTTGGATTGATCCAATATGAGTTAGGGTTGTATCTACAATCATTTCAAGACGAACACGAGGCTCAGGTCATCATCACCTTCCACCACCACTCGATACTGGCACCCCGCATGACGAGGCAATCTGCTATTGGGCCAGGATCGCTTCTCGAGAAACACAGCTCGGCGCCGAATTATAACACATCATCAGCATCTGTATCTGATCCCATGCAATTGGATGTGCCATTAAGGACAGCGCCATCGCTCCAGTCAAGAAAGAAAAACGACTGTATAATTCTGAACGAAGAGAACCTTCTATGATAGAAATCTGATTGACAAATCATCCTCAGGCCTTGAAGAAAATTTGGAGGCGTGGATTGATTGCGATAAAATCTTCTGCAGAGCATATCTAAAACCCAGCTCTTCTCTTCCCCAGTTCTTGTCATATCCCTGTGCACTATCCCGGAATAAACTACTCACATACCAATCATTCTTCCTACCATGTTATTGATCCCATGCCTTGCTCCCTGCTGCACCTGTCGGAATCTCATAACCCCGCAACTCTCACTCTCTACATGTTGTATCAACCCACTCAATAGCTTAAACTGCTTTCCACATGCTGCCTTGGGACAATGATACAGCTAGAGTGCCAAAATGTCAGCAAAAACCGGGCACGGATATATAAGAAAGGTAGAAGGTTTAAGCAAATAAGCCGACCACCGCTGTTTAAGAACCGCTAGCTCGGAATAGAGAGCGTTTACAAAGACACGCAACCCAAAGGGAGCGGATATACTAACATTCTGCTCATGTGCAGGGCTATTTAGATGTTTATTCAAAGCACCCAAAGTTGCCGTCTGGCGAGAACAAAGATAACATTCGAAGGCATAACCGTTCCATGATCGATTTGTAGCGGTGCTGGTAGTGGAGGAAGGGTAGGTGAGAAGTCGATTGGTGATAACGTGGTTTTGATCGAGACGACGAATCTCTGCATTGATCTTTTGACGGTTTACGCCGGAAGAACAGCTGCCGGATTCGAGGTGGATGACCACGCCGGAGGCGGTTGCATGGGTAGATGTACAAAAGGGACACTTGAGGCTGCTGCCGACGTGGGCTCGGGAATGTTGATGCTGGCACAGAGAAGATTAGTTGCAGATATAAGATTCCGAGTTCCTTTCAGGATAGTACGGTAGATAATACAGTAGCTTCGAGGACAGATTCTATCTTAAGCGAATGGGATGTAGCTATCGTACCTGCATTAGATTGTTGGAATTCATGAACATGCGTTTGCACGGAACGCAGTATCGATCCTTGTGTGAAGCAGCATGATGTTGTTCACGAGACTTAGAGGTGTAGAAGCGGGAGTAACAGCCATCGCACTCAAATTCCGGTTCGGGTTCTTCTTCGCTGGATGCGTCATACGATTGTCGGTGTGCGTAGCTATTGTTGACATGTTGATTGTAGCTGTTCTAATTGACGAAATCGCGATTGCATGGGTAGCAGTAGTACATGATGATGTTGAGATTTGGAGATAGCGAGAAAGTGATCAGAGAGAATTGCACGGTTGATAGATGGATGCACGAGAATATGGAGTTTAAGAGTGGCAGGGTTGTGTTAAGAGCATAGAAGGAGAAACTGTTATCTAAGACACGTGGTATTGCATTTGCTTGCGGTTTGAGAGCGGTTTGAGACTAGTGTGGGCTGGGAGCAGTTCCGTGGGCAGGTGGGGCAGGTGGGGCAGGTGGGGCAGGTACGGCAGGTGGGGCAGGTGGGGGATAGAGATCGTGTAACTATGGATAATATGGAGTCTTTTATAGATATCCATCCTATGACAAACGCCTTATGGCAAACGCATGGCAAACGCCTTATGGCAAACGCATTGTAAACGCATGGTAAACGCCTTATGGCAAACGCCTTTGTTTACCACGAAAATGGTTGTTTGTCTCTTGTTTGTGGTGATTCATTCGATCTTACAAGTCTTGCCACCTATTAATGTAACCTTTATTATAGGAGGTGGGAGTAGTACACTCAAGAGTGGGCAGATACACGGACTAACATTTTTCCGAACCTGACCTTTCGAAACCTATAAAAACTTTCTGGCAGAGAGACTTGTACAGGAGACTGATGATCGACTACTCTAGTGATTAGCTAGTCTCTATATTCATTTCAGTCCGTTCTTCCTTCACATAGCATTGCTGTCTTCCTCCTTCTATCAATATTTCGCTTTACGATTTGACCGATATCTAACGAATAGGAAAGAATAGCTAAGCTATCGATAAGGTGAAATCCTTCGTCGGCAACAGCAATCAGCTAGAGATCACAGCTAGAGATCAGGAGAGGAATTCAAGACAGCAACAAGTAGAAGTGACATCTCAAGAAGAGGTAGCAGCTCGACTCAACCAAACATTTCGTCAAACATTTGAATGACCGCCGCCATCATACCCTTCCAAACCTCAATTCACGTCGGATCCTCTACCCTAAGCTATGGCGTCTAAAGCATCTGATGCTGGTTTTAAAAGTATATTTGCTAGGTGAAATAGAGCGGTCTGGATGATGCTTTGATCCCTTGTGCTGACCTTACTTTAGTTCATTTAATGCGAGCAAGTACTCGGACGTAACAATATACCTGGGAAAGTCAAAGATTCCTTTTAAATCGCATCGAATCGTTTTGGGGAGCCGCTGCCCATACTTTGACGATTTATTGCGAAGCGGATTCAAGGAAGGTATCACAAATGAGATCAGTTTCGAGAAGGACAGCCCGCATGCTCTTTGGCGAGTGCTTTGCTTTATATATACAGGGGATTATTCCGATGAACCCCCAGAAGTTCTGGTTTCTGAAGGTATGTATTTTATTTCTTATTCCTTTCTTTCTTTTATTTCATTTTATTTTTATTGTTTTTTTTTTTTTTTTTCTTTTTTTTTCTTTTCTTGTTTTACCAAAACTAAAATAGTATAGGAGATGATCTCGAGTTACTCAAACACCCACGAGTGTTTGCTCTTGCAGACATGTTTCGAATGGACGAACTAAAGGCACTTTCGTGTAAAAGGTTCAAAGAGCAGCTCCAAAAACATTGGATTAGCGATACGTTTCCTGACTGTATTCGAGAAGTATATTCAACATCGAATGATCTTGATTGCAATACTATAAGGAAAGCTGTAGTAGATGTGGTGGTTTTACACAGACACGAACTGATTCGTAAGAAGCAGTTCCAAGAGCTTATTCGGGAAGTAGGGGACTTTGCAGTGGATCTTGTATTGGAAATAACGGAACATTCATATGAGTCATGATATAGCAGATGGAATAACCTGATCAAGTGATAATCTCGATTACAGCAAAGTAAACCTAGTCTGGGGCTAGAGTCTCTTGATGGTATATTCAAGTTTAGAAATCACCAAGAGACCACAGCAGCCCAAAGAATGGAAACAATTATAAGACTGTCAAATTTGCTACGATCTATGAAATTTTCAGAAGAATATCTTGAGATTATATAGGTCATATATAGAAATGACCTAACTATAGGCTTGATTCTACTTCCTCACCAAGGACACAAAGGTTAATTTGGCTCCATTCGTAGGTATTCACCGCTTTAATAAGGGGTTCTCAGTTCGATTTCTATTCGGAATATCACCAAACTTTGTATCGACGACGATATCTCACTTTCGCTGTCAAGAGAACAATGATTCCCTTCTTGACTTTGTGAATGCTTTCATTGTAGAAAAGACGGGTGATAGATAGGTGGTAGTAATTAGGTCCTGGTACACACTTATGCCCCACTCACTAGCTTTGGAGTCAGTCATTCACTCGATGATATCCTCAGCTTCACACGTAGACTACGAGTCTCCAGAGTTCACATATAGTCAGTCACTTAGCATTCCGCGTCACATTCAGCATTTCTGGATGTCCAAGTAAGTAGCTTGCCCAACAATCAAGTTGGGCGAGAAGCAAAATGTCTTGGTATTATTAATATGTACAACGAAGATAATGTTTATCACCAATCCCTATCCCAAATTTTTTTTCCATCACCTCATGAAGCCATCATATCAAAATAGGCTTGTGACAAGCGCGAAATCAAAATCCATCTATCTAAGCATCGCACTCATCACTGTCCTCGTAAACGTAGACGACGGATTGAGTAGGCTTTGGTGCCCATGCAAGAGAGCTGCTAGATGAAGAGGAAGCAACGGAGGTGACGACTGGAGCTGCGGCGCTAGTCGCAATAACCGATGAGCTGGAGGATGAGGATGAGGATGTGGTTGGGACGGCTACTGCAGCTTCGGTGCTGGAGCTAGCTGCCTGCACGGCGGTGGTGGATGGCTCAACCACGGCCGCGGAAGACGAAATCGAGGTAGCTGAAGCCTCGGCGGAGCTGGTAGAAACTGCATTCGACACAACTTTGGCAGCTCCTCCTGAGCTCGAGCCTGATGAGCCAAAGTTACTGCTGGCAGTAACGACACTTCCTGGAGTAACAGCCACATTCTTAACCGTAACGACCGAGCCGCTGATACTGGTGACTCTGACATCCACAGTAGAACCGTAACCGGGCGCGTATTCGAAGAAGTTGTATGTTTGGCGAGTGGTAGATCCCCAGGTAGCTCCGCCGTCTTTGGAGACCTCGAGTTTGGTTACGCCTTCGGCGGCGTTGACGACTTGCATGCTGAACCAGTTGGCTGAGACACCTTCTTTGTTGTGGAGTTGGAGGGGGGTGGTGATGGGACAGTCGACGTAGCTCCATGTGACGTCAATGATGCCTTTGGAGAGAGGGGCCAGGGAAGTGAATGCTGTGGGGTAGAGGTCGAGGTGGTTTGTTCCGCATCCGGGGCACTCATCGGTGATCTATTGGGGGCTGTGTTAGGATATGATAAGACACGATATACTGTGGTACAACGGGACTCACCATGGCAGTAATGTTGTTGCCTGATGGGCCAGTGACGACAACACAACGACCGCAGTTGGCGGCATTGTCCCAGTTCGAGTCCGATAACGCGGTACCGAAAAGGTTCGATGGGAGAGTGTAGGTGGAGAACGAACAAGCACCTCCAGCGGTGTTTCCTCCATAGGTAGTGGCTTGACCAGTGAGGGCACGCTTGCCAAGAACTGCTCCTTGAGCAATTGAGAGGATGGTTGTGGCGGTTGCCAGAGACTTCATTGAGAAAACCATATTTGCTGTTTAAGTATTTTGACACGAACGAATCAATCGGAGATTGTGAATGTGACTGGTGCTATAATGACCGTGATAGATAGATAAAAGTATCTACTTTTTTCTTTTCAAAAGAATGTAGTGTAAAGAGTGTGTTGAAGACTGAAGCTTCGAAATGGGGAATTGATATCGAATCAAATAAAAGTGGCAAACTCGTGAATGATAGATAGCTAGAAAAAGGAACTTACATCCTGATACCCAAAGGCACAGTACTTAAAGACTTGGAAAATGATGCGAACTAAAGTGCAATATATTTTAAACATGGGTTAGTTGTCTGCTGCGGGGCGGCTATGCGCCAGGCATCTCCTGATTGCTGACAACATCCTCTCGAGACTCGCGTAGTCCATTTAGGTAGCATTCATTGATTTATATTACCTCACGTAGTTTGGTGTGTGACGATTTTCTCTTACCCCATGGTATTTCGGTTTGAAAGCCTTCATCTGAAACGAAGTTAAATCCAACAAGCAGAGATCGTTCGCAGTAGACTAAGACTTTCGGCTTCAGACGCACTTGTTCTCCGCCACATCAGTCATCTCAATGCAAGTAAGCGAAGCGGGTTCCCCTTAATCTGCTCGGGCCATCCGGCACCGAATCCTTGCTGGGCCTTTTCATTCGAGGAGAATTCCTTTTGAAGGGCCAAACTTCAAAGTCTGGATCGTTCGGAAGCGATTGATGAGTTAATCCAAGCCGTTTGAAAAAGCTTGTTTTATTAATCCTGGAGTTGTTGCTTCGTACCGTTTTCACCCAAGCGGATCTGGGTGCTTCTTCCTGCGCAGTAATAGACGCCTACTCTGTACTTGGTACAACTTCGTACAACTTCGTACAGTAGGAACTCATAACCAAACGATGGTTACCTGAGCCTAGAGTAGCTCGGTGCTTGATGGCCTTATATTGCTCAATCCACAATATAAAATTACCTCCATGAACAACTGTGCCTCCTTGGCATACATAACCTTACCGAGTCAGTCTGCGATCTGCGAGAGAATATCGACGAAGTGATTCTGGTTGTTTGTTTTGATTTCTCCGTGCCAAATCCTCTGCTGGAAGCCGATTGGATTCGGTAGGTTCTTTCTTGCACGGAATTACTTGTAGGTTGGATTAACCGGTGTAGTCCCGCGTTCTCCCGTTAACGTGTTTCATCAATGTGTTTTTCCTCGACATGTTGCCCGTCTACCCAATTCCCGTGATAGTTGTAGACTGAGCCAATACATATTTGGACCTTGGAAGACTGTGAAAATGATTAGCAGAGCAAAAATTAAAATTTAAAAAATAAAAATAAAATAAAATACGTAAACCTAAAGTTCTTGAAATAATATATAGCTTCATTCGTTTTAAAAAGGCCTCTTCTGAAGTCCTGAATAACCGAAACCACATACAATTATCCACTACATCCACCCCAAATTTTGAAAGTAAATATATACCGAAATACGGGCGAAATGCTTCCATCCATTCCTTCAAGGAACGGTGGTGTGGTGTAATGGTAGCACGTGACGTTGTGGAATTTCGCACAGAAATTGCATACTGATCCGTTTCAATCTGGGTTCGATTCCCAGCACCGCCAAGTGAAATATCTTGGATTGAAAATTGAGGGTGGTTTGATTCCGCCAGATGTTCTTTTTGCTCTTTTTTTTTGGACTGTTTGTTGTTTGCTTATTCCTTTTTCATTCACTCCCAAACTGTCGCATTTTTTTCTGTGCTCCGGGTGGGGGTTTCGGTCAAATGGTAGGGCAAAGCGGGATGACTCCATGCAGGAGAAAAGTGGACCGGAAAAGTTTAGATGCTGTGCTCCTGCTAGTAGCTAGAACATAGCTAGAACATAGCTAGAACATGTAGGTGAAAGCCATGGACTTTGAATTTTGATATATAATCTCAGGACATCCCTCTTACTTTGATGAGTCTGCGAGTAGTGTTGGCACTCAGAAGATACAAAGGTCAAGTCAACAAGCAGAACTCTGTGCTGGGTGCAGGTGACTATGAGCTGCGAAGCACATTGATGTCGCTTGTGTTATGCCGACCTAATTCCTGCTTCTCCATCGGGCGTCTCCTTTGCTTCCCATATCTATATCAATCGATTAGGCCACTTTCATGCAGCTAAGATACATTCTCGTTTTGTAATATTTGTAGGCGACTTCCCTTCGCCCATAAAGTACCTCCGTTGCATTTCGACTAGATGTAGCCTTCATTGATCCCGGGCATGCTCCTCGAGATTTCGAAAAAAAAAAAAAAACTACAATAGCGGGATGCTGGAAGTCCTTCTGAAGCCAGATTTTGCTGGTTCTCCGAATGTATTTTGGGTGTATGTATTATGATGCGGTGGAATAGATCTCAACCCTCCTCTAGTCTTCGTAACCATGACAGCATTGATTATTCCCAGCAGGAGAAAGCGCCACTCGATCTCTGTCCTGCCTAGCTCACGCATCCCCCATCTTCTCATCCATCATCCTCATCATCTCATCCTCCTCATCTCCTACCCCATTCCCACTATTCCCACCCCCACCCCCTCTCACGCCCAATAATTTCCTAACATCCTCCCTCAGCAACATCCCCACATCTCCAAAAACCTCCCTCCCCCTCCTCGCCACCCCCTCCACACTCCTCATCCCCACAACCAAAAACCCCAACTCCTCCCTCTCCACATCAAACACCTCCCACCACTCATTCTCCGGCATCTTCGCCTCTTCCTCCCTTGCCGCCAAATATATCGCCGCCACCGCCAACGCACACGGCTGATGCGTTAGATACAGCATCTGCGGACTCAGCAGCGCCGAGTTTAGATACCGGAATGTGCGTTTCGCCAGGGCTTTCCCCTCTTCTTTCTTCGAAAATGCATCGAGGATCTGGAGATATGTGATAGCAAGGGGATGTGGGAGTGCGACGTGGGTGTTGAAGCCGAGGGCGTTGAGGATGTGGCCTTCGATGATTAGGAGACGCGTGCGGTAGGTTATATAGGCGGTTTCGGAGAGGTAGTAGGAGGAGGGATCATTTTCGACGGAGGCTGCTGCCGATGATGAGAGCGAGGAGGAGCGCGAGAGGAGGTAGGTATATACGTTTGTGATGCTGCGAAAGGAGCGTGGGGAGGCGGAGATTTTGGCTGTGAGGTAGAGGGTTGCGGCGGATATGTCCTGATGTGGATTGGGTTAGCATTGATCGATTAATGGATGAGAGCAGGAGTTGAGCTCGGGAGGTTTATATTTACGCTGAATTCATGTTGCATTAGGTCATCTACAAGCCAATATCTGAAGAGAAGAACATTTGCTTGAGCTGTGATGTCTTGTGGTAGACGGAGTAAAATGCCTGCGGCTTGTGTCAACCGCGCCGTATAGAATCGAATGCTATCTTGAATTTCAGCCGGCAGGTTTGACACATTCTTATACAATTGATCAGAAGTTGCCAATGGGTTGTATAGATGTGACATGGTTGTTAGTTATCATAACGAACAATGTCAATCTTGCTTGGGTTTTTGAGATTCGGTTCTGTTGCCTCGTGCGCAAGGCAACAATTGTTGATTTTATAGTACTTCTACTTCATACTGCCTGCAGTGCTTACAAGCAGCAGGCGGAGAAATATCTAAAGAAGTGTATTTCCCTAGCTGTTCTGCATGCAACTTCCTTTTACCATTTTCACATCGACCAAGACGAGATCTACACTTCAATTCAGCAATGACGGAGATTTACACTGCTGATACCCCCGCAGCGGTTAGAAATGCCACAGTAAGGGGGCCATCCGAGGTTGTGCTTACAATTCGGGTACTCCAAGACTGGATCAGAAATAGGGACTCCATTGGATCACGAAATCGACACCCAGTGGAAAGAAAGTGCAAATTTTGCTTGAAGAGCTCAAGGATGCCTATAGAATTGAGTGGACAACAAGCTTGGTTGACCTCGAGACGGACGAGCAGAAGGAAAGCTGGTTCCTACACCTCAGCCCCAATGGTATACACAAACTCCAGCTTTGGTTGTTAGCTACGAAACTAGTTCTAAACTGCTGCTTTCAAGGGAAAATTCCAATGCTGATAGACAACACATTAACCCCGCCTTTTCCCATCATGGAATCATCTGCAGAACTTCTGTATCTCATAAAGTTACATCTGTTTGATAAAGATAACATCTTCGGGTTTGATAATAAGCGCGAGCATAGTGAGGCGGTACAATGGCTTTTTTTTCTGGCAAGCATCTGGCCAGCCAAATCAAGGACAGCACAGCCATTTCTGCAAATCTGCACCCGAAAAAGTTCCTTGTAAGTAATTTACTTGAGGGGATAGGGAAAGAAAGTTCCATAACTTATGTTAGAGCTTGGAAGGGTTATGTAAACTAATGTTAACAAAATATCAATTTCACGCTTTAGAACTGAGACTCTGCGCATTTATGATGTGCTTGAAGCCCGCCTCTCCGGACGTTGGACTGGTGTGCCACGGGAATATCTGGCGGGAACAGGAAAGGGCAAATACAGCATCGCCGACATTGGAGCTTGGCCGTGGGTTCGATCATGGAGGTCTGCGCAATTCGCTGACGAGGACATGGCGGACTTTCCATGTTTACTACAATGGATTGCCCGCATTGCGGAACGCCCAGCGGTTCAACGAGGTATCTCTAGCTTTTATGATAGTGAAGAGAACTCTGCGCTGCGAGTATCAACAAAGAGGTAGAACCGTATATCATAAGTTCAGCTAAAGACATTAAATAATTATTGGTATTTTCTTATTGATTATATTTTGGAAGATCCTATTTGGAAGGTTATAAATCACATGTTGACTTTCACCAAAACCGCGTCCCAGCTCTAAGCAGACAAGGAACTGGTAAAAGGAACAAGATAAATGCGAGCTGAGAAGATCACTCTTGTGATCTCGATCTCAAAAATTCCAGAATGACTTTAACAGCCCAGCGAACAGTATTGTCGATACTAGCATCCACAGCCCTAACATAAACGCCATCAACTACATCTTGCCCAGCCTTCGTTAACAGCCAGCCAAAGTCTTTCTCGTATCCGGGCCAGACAACATCTTCAAAATACCCCTCGGTCTTCCACATCTGTCCTGGCTTTCTACCTCCACCTTTGGATTCGTCGAGATAAGGCTTTCTTTCCATTCTGCGTTTTTTGGCGACCCCCTTACTTGTTGGAAGAAAGAGTTTGATATCAAAAGTATTCGTCAGATTTTGTTTGGCGATGACTCCTTCCTTGATGCGTTTGGATTCATCCTCCACCACTGGCTTCAAACTCTCCTCAACCTCAGCGCAGTATTGTTTGTCAGACTTGTTGTTTTCGTCTTCAGAATCTACATCGTCAGGCGCCACATCTTTGCTGAACAGCAAAAATCCTTCGACAAATAGCCAGCGGACCTTTGTAAGCATCTCAGTTTCTTGGCCTTTTGAATCAGCGTAGCTGACTTGTGTTTCACCACTCGAGGCAGTTTGTGTTCTAAAAAAGCTTGCAACTTTCTCTCCCATGCTACTAATAAGTTGTGCATATTCTTCCGCTAGCTTTTGTGGATTTGCATCTTCGCTTTTGAATGCTGGCTTGAGCTCTGGCTCCAGTACCCCACGCTGTGCCCTTTGTACGCTGTTCAGAAGACTTTTGAAGTCAACGGCTTCCAGGCAATCAGTATTTGGTCCTACAATTCCGATAGGCTCGTTACCCTGTGAACCATTGCAGGAATAAACGTATAGTGCATTCTCGTTTCCTTGGATAGGTTTCCGAACATATTCGGCCTCCGCTGAAGTACTGTAGAAGGAAACCAGCGGGCAGCAGCTCTTTGGGAGGAAAAACGCATCCTGATGAATGGTGCTGGTTGAAGGCGAATAACGTGCAAATATCTTGGAAAGTAGAAAAGCTAGTACTGTTTTACCGGATGAGGTGCAGCCAGATATTGCGATCGTCAAGACATTCGAGCCAGCTTGGAGTTCTTTACCCATTGTTGCAGTCAAATAGTGTGGACTTATAGAATAGATTGGTTAGACTCTATCTAGTAATGGAGAGGAGATGGCAGATGGACGGTCGAAACGCTTCCCTTATAACCCATTGTTGGAAATTATTCAGAAAATGAACAGTTGAGACCAACTTCGATGACACAGATAACGAAGCTGCTCGAATCACCTTACGAGTGAATCCCTAGAACTGATACATAGAAGGTAATCGGTGTGCTTTGGGGTTGTGAATCCGAATGCATGCTGTCGAGACAGCGTGGGGGGTCAAATAGAGTGAATATGACCTGCGACTGAGCCAACAAGGTGGTAGGAAGAGATACATATCGTCAGCTTCCTCTCAATTCTACCTTGATATCCACCGAGAATTCATCAATTCATGCAAGCTAGAAAGAATCTGATTGAAAATATCGAGATACTACTGCCACCCGATGATTCGGAAGGGGAATGTATAGACCAGAACATGACAAGCTCGGGCCGGCGAACGAAAATGGGAAGAGAAACCACAAAACTAGACCTTCCCGGAGCCCGCCAATAGGCAACTAGAAGTCACCCTATCATGATTCACTCAGTCATGATGAGCTTAAAGTGGTCATATGCCGGTTGGTTTCCCCACCTGTCAAAGGCCTTTTGGAAAGTGCCAAACATTGGCAACTCAGAAAACTTTGTGAGTGTTCATTGACTGCAGGATACATTCTAGACCCATGATGCAGAATATGCCTGGTAAGCATGATATCCCAATATTTCCTGTGTTGGCTGCCACGGAAGAATGCCATGGCCTCGACAATGAAGAGTGACTTCAGAGGCGTGCATTGCCGTTTGTCATCCCTCAAGATTGGGTGTCGGGGTCTTTGGTTTTCCGGAGAGTTGTAAATCCAGAATACGCTACCGAAAGTCGATAGATAAAGAACGACTGAAGTTGCAATTAGCGGTGGTTCTTGGAAATGGTGGGAGACATCTATGTTTAATGCCTGAGGCACATAACTGGGAGACATATGCCGAGGGAAAACATCGGGAAAGCTTGGGCCGAGCAAAACCGGGACCCTCCGTCATCAATTGCTTCATTATCAAATTCCGCACCACAACAAGCAATTGACAACCAAGAGAGCAGCCGACATGTCCGCTTTACGTATTCTTGTTCCTGTTAAGAGGGTCATTGACTATGCTGTATTCACCCCTCAGCCCCTTTCCCCTTCCTCCCACCAACCCTTGCAACAC
This sequence comes from Clarireedia homoeocarpa, assembly GCA_001465935.1. Lineage (NCBI taxonomy): Eukaryota > Fungi > Ascomycota > Leotiomycetes > Helotiales > Rutstroemiaceae > Clarireedia > Clarireedia homoeocarpa. Next base: position 25,768 of record LNKV01000094.1, read on the forward strand.
GTTCTCAAAGGCAATCAAAAAAATGAATCCATGCTAATCAAAAAATTGCAAAGGTCAAACCCCGCGTCAACAAAACGCAAACAGGCATCGAAACCAATGGCGTAAAACACAGTATGAATCCTTTTGACGAGCTCTCGATCGAGGAATCTGTTCGGATCCGCGAGAAGAAATCTGCCCCGGGCGGCGTTGAAGACATTCTTGCATTTTCCGCCGGACCTAGCAAATCACAAGATACGCTACGCACAGCGATGGCTATGGGGGCAGATCGTTCCATACTGGTGGAGATGAAAGATGGTGAGGAGTTAGAACCATTAGGGGTTGCCAAACTGTTGAAGAAAGTTGTCGAGAAGGAAAAGAGCAACTTGGTAATTTTGGGAAAGCAGAGTATCGATGATGACGCCGCGCAGACCGGACAGATGCTGGCAGGCTTACTGGGTTGGAGTCAGGCTACTCAGGCAAGTAAGGTGGATTTCAAGGATGGGGATGTGGTGGAGGTCACGAAGGAGGTAGATGGAGGAACGGATGTGGTGCGAGCCAAGTTGCCAATGGTTATTACGACAGATTTGAGATTGAACGAGCCGAGATACGCAAGTTTGCAAAGCATTATGAAGGCGAAGAAGAAGAAGTTGGAGAAGACTTCATTGAGTGATTGGGGTCTTGATGCTTCGAAGCGACTGAAGACTTTGAAGGTTATTGGTAAGTTAATTCCTTCTTGCTTCGCCCCGCCTCTTCCCTCCCCCTGATGGCGCTCTTCCTGGGCGAGACTATTCACGCATTATTGCTAACAATCGGAACAGAACCACCGCCGAGACAAGGTGGTGGCAAGGTCGAAGATGTGGATAGCATGATATCCAAGCTGAAGGAATTGGGTGCCTTGTAGGGTGATAGATGGCTTATAAAGGACCGTAACCATATATAAGTAACAGAAGCCGCGTCTAGAAATACATGGGTGTCCGGCTTGTCAAGAGACGGCTGGACCACAATTTCCTTTAACAATATTCCAAGATCTGTCTATCTGGGCGCGGAAAGATCACATGAGCACACTTCTTATCTGAGTATACCATTCGCCCACACCCTCATCTATTCATACTCTCTGCCTGTCTCCAGCCAAGCTACGGCGATATGGATCGGAAGGCCCGTCCCGCTTCCTGTTCAATCTTCACTAGCAGGTGCTTCCCCCACGAATCGCAGTTTGAGAACCGGTAACATTCGGACATCTCCAAAAAGCCGCGGAGATTGTGAAACGGGATTGAACTTAACCTTCGGCTTTCCCAGACCCGCCGAGTCTTCAATACCGCCTTTATGCATTTCACCAACACCAACCTCAACCTCAGTCATAAATGCTACCTCACTACGAGGAACTAGACGCCACATCCGATCCGTGCATCGACACCAGTTCCGACTTTCTAATTTGACTAACTTATCGACTAACTTAGCCCCCTTGACTTATCACACCACGAACCCTTAACTTCATCCCTCCTTAACCCTTCCAAGTAGCCGGACCCTTAACTTCATCTTTCCTTGATCCTGCCGAGTAACCGGACCCTTAATTTGATCCATCCATCCATCGCACCCACCAACCATCACTAGCACATGCACAGAACATTCCTCGCGCCTTCTAGTACTCCTGCATTCCCAGCAGTCCACGCGCCGCGCACAGACATCATCTACCGAAGAAGCCTAGCATCACCCCCTGGCACTTCGCTTAGCCTTACAAGCAGATCTTTCTCGTACGACAAAGTGAAACATTTTATCCTTTTTCGAGAAGTTTCGGATGTCGAGGAGGCAGCTGAATGGCTCGTTTGCATGCATGTCGAGAAGGGGATTTTAGATTCATGAATCGTGCGGATAGAGCATTGTACTGTACGTACAGACAGTATAGTACAGTATTATAGTACAAATGCCAAAAGACTCACATCATTCAAGGTAATCTTACCAGCCGTGCTGCGTCGTGATGGTGACGAGGTGCCAAGGTAAGGTAAAGGGTAGTTAGTAATCTTGGAGCCATGAAATAAGGAAAAGAAAAGCGACAGTACTGTACAGTGGAGAAACGCCTCAATCTAGCTCCCCCCGATTCTGGGGTAAATACGAGTAGCACCACACACCGCCGAGTTAATAAAAATTAACCTTCCAACGGATCCAGCGTCATCCTCACGATCTTCCAGAAGTAATCCACGTTTCCGGCTCCGGCTGCCCATCACAATTTCTGCTGCGGGATTACGCCGACTGCAGCTGTTCGTTCAACCACTGTGTAACCGCCTACGAACGGAATCTTTCCAGCTCTCGCTCGTCACATGGAGACGTATACAGTAAGGTTAGTTCGTTGTCATAGCGAGACTTTGCAAATCCCTACGTGTCCAGTGCATCTGAATCATGCCCAACGCGTTGTATGATAATCATTGCTCTTTTATTCGTCAGCATGAACGTGCATTCTGTCTGTATGCCGAGCGATTCATTCACAGGTGCCGGTACAGTAGTATTCAACGCAATGCTCCTTCGTCCCCATACCCATGCTCATACCCATACCCATACCCATAATACCCATACCCATACCCATACCCATACCCATATCATACTTTACCGGCACAGTATATGTGAACCTCAAACTGTAAATGAAAAGTTTGGCTCATTTTCATCCTCTCCCCTCCCCTTCCCTTCCCTTCCCTTCCTTTCTCTAGTCTTATCTCCCTCTCGCTCAGCAGAACGGACTTTGAATTATTCAAACCCTTATCTATCTTCCCGCGCAGCCTCTTCCTCTTTCTGCCCAAAGCTCTAAATTAATGCATACGAGGCCAGAACAGCCCACTACGTACATGTATACGTACCCACACATGCAAAACTATATTACTATTCCGCCTAAGCCACACCCTTCCAACGATCTGCTTGCTAGTTCTCTCGTTTGATCTGATCAGTCTATCTACCTGTCTGGAAGACCAAGGCAAAAAAACAACAACAAACATGCTGGTATGCATATCATATTATATACTACCACCCATCACTCTCCATATTATGACATCACATTTCCCTTCCCAATTCCTCTCCCATATGACATAATCGTAAATGGAACAAACAAACGAACGCAAACAAACACGAATAGGATTTGACGTGGACAATCACAATATAGAACCCCCGCTACGGTACTGAGACACACAGGAAGATGTTGTCGTTGAAGGTGGAGAGTTGGACGTGGTATTCGATTGCAGCGGTGTTGTTGGTTCTTAGATTGTAGGTGGTTGTGGATTCCTGTCTGGATTTGGATTCTTTTTGGAAGGGGTAAGGAGAAGAGGGGGAAGAGGGGAGGGGAGAGGGGAGTGATATAATGATGTATGAATGGAGGGGCAAATGGATTGATGCGATGTGCTGACTCTGACACTATATAGGTCCTCAAGATGGATTCCAAGTGGTTCGATGAAGAGATATCAGATGGAAGATTACATCATGATTCTCGTATTCGTATGCATTCCCCTAATGATACCGAATCCTCCAAATCCATTGCCCAAATCCGTACCATGCAATGATCTGACGAGAACAGGTCTTCTACACCGTGCTGGTAGTCGTCATGAATATCGTAAACCATTGCGATACCAATCTGATCTTGGCAGCCGACATCCCAAATGTGCGTATTCACACCACCATCAATCCCATCAAGGGCGATCATCGATGTCTCGAACTAACGCGCGCTAATGATAGCTCACGCCCGAATCAATCAAAAATCGTGTGCTGGGAAGCAAACTGGTTCTCGTGGTTGAGCAGTCGATGATTATGACCATCTGGGGATGTAAGGCTTGCTTGCTATGCGTGTATATGAAACTGACGTAGGTCTTCGATGTACCTTCCTTTCCTTTCCACGTTGAGAAGCTGACGAAAGATTTAGCAAGGGGATAGAGCCCTACGAAATGATCGTAAAGATTGTAGCTGCGTATGTAGGAGTGGGTTTGGTCGTGATGGAGATCTTGTATTTCGGTGTTTGGTGCCGACCTTTCTCGAATTATTGGGCTGTGCCGACCCCAAATCGTTTGTCTTCCACGTTCTAGAAGCAATGTGAGGTATGCTGATGAGATGCTAGAACAATGCTCTACGGCTTTGCATCATCTGATAGTCAATGCGACGTTTAACATAAGTTCTGATTTCATAATGCTGTTCATACCAATGCCTTTGGTGCTCAGGACGAAGCTTCCCACGCACGAGTAAGTACTTACCTAGCAATCTGATTCAAGATTGTGGTAGTCATCAGTCTGCTTCGTGTATCGAATGACTGACTGACCATGTGGATTTTTAGAAAGGGCTTGCTTCTAGGACTTTTCTCGCTCGGTTTATTCGTCATACTCAGCGCCATCCTCAACAAGTACGAATCATTCGCTGATCCATTCTCCGCAAAGTGGACCTACGTATGCTCTTCTGACCATTCCCTCCGTTTTCTACGAGGCTGACACAATACGGTAGTGGTATATCCGAGAAGCGTCAACGGCGGTATACGTCGCCAACATTCCCACGTGCTGGCCGCTAGCGAGAAGGCTCTTTGGCTTAAGACCATGGGGCAGTTCCTCCGACGAGACGAGACCGCGAACGAAAACGAAGGCCAAATCAAAGAGTTACATGAGCGCGGTGCGAATGGAGGGAACGCATTCTGGACGATTTGCGCTCCGGAAGGATGACAGCCCACGCAGAACTGAAAGTAGGCAGAAGATAATCGAGTCATCAATAGAGGGAAGATCGGATGAAGCAGTAGGGTACGTTGTCCACCTATTCTGCTCTCCCTTATCCGTTGCTGTTGAAAAACTTTCGACTGGACTTCTCACGCCAGAGTAGATAGGCTAACATGAAGAAATAGACTTGAAATATGGGAGAATAGGGAGGTGCGAGTGAGTGAAGGGGCGAGGTTAGACCTCGAAGAACAGACTCTACCTAGAGATGAATATGCGACGCGAACTGTCGTCACTGCGCTGGGCGCGACAAGTGGTTCGAATGAACGTTCGAGGAGTAATTCGGAGTTAGAAAACCATCTTGATGCCGGACGAATGGTGTAGAGACGACGCCGCATATAGAATAATATGTCCCATTTCCAAAGAACAGATAATTGAGCCATTGGGTTCTTGGTTCTTGGTTCTTGCTGCTATGTGAATTTGTTGATGCCTCATATGACAGGCACAAAATGATCCGAGCAAGCATTCTGCATTCCGCGGCCGCCCTGACTGCGGACGTGATCCTGACGCGTGTGAATTTACCAGACCCGAGAAATCATAGAACTGCTCCTAAGGCACGGAACTTCAATAAATTTGTTTGCAGTGCCAAAGTCAACCATTCAATTGACCATAAATTCCCAAGATCCCCCAACTATAGCTCTGACGAAAGTCGCCTCCTTTTACTCCCTTGAACATCTGCGTCTTGGTGGGAGATGCGCTTTAGCTTCATTCGCTCAATTCATTAAACAATGACTGATTGGAATAAATTGAAGGTCGTGGACCTCCGAAACGAGTTGAAGAAACGAGGTCTTCCCCAAACCGGACTCAAACCTGCCCTTGTCGCCCGTCTCACAGAAGCCGAGAACGAAGAAGGATCGGAAAGTGATGGGACAATTCAAGAAGATGCCAGCAAAATAATTCCCGACCCTGCGACCTCGCCTGATACCATCTCTGCTGCACAACCGTCTCCCGAGGTCATCGCAGACCCTGTTACGGAACCAATTCCGGAACCAATTCCTGAAGCTATCCCGGAAGCTATCCCAGAGACGATCCCCGAAGCTTCTGATAATGCGGTGGAGGTAATTGATCCGGCTGCGGCACTTGAGGAAGGCCGCAATACAACCGAACTCGCAGGCGTGCAACCCCAATTGCAACCATCTCAACCCTTAGATACGACGGAAGCCTCACAACCTCCTTCGCAGCCCGTAGAACAACCCGCTGAGCCTCGAAGTGCCGAACTCTCTGTTGAGCCACAAGAACTGATTGACGACCGGCAAAAGAGAAAGCGCAGGTCGCAAAGTCCAGTGCCGAATTCGGTCGAGATCGCACGAAAGCGAGCGAAACCGGACGAAGCCATCGAGGAAATTGAAACAACAAAAGAAGATGCACAATGGGTTGAAAAACACAACGCTGTGGATGAGGCCGGTGTGAATGAAGAGGCAAAAGAGGTGGCACCTAACAGTGAAAATGGACCTTTAATTGTTGATGCTTCGAGAGAAGAGGTAGTGGTTGACAAAGTGGGAGAAAATGAGACTGCACAGCATGCGGATAACAAAATGGAGATCGATACAGAGGAATCGACGCTCAACGAGGAAGGCGCGACAAGCTCACCGGAAAACTCACGGCCCCGCGACTCACGATTTAAGGATTTATTTTCAACTAGCCAAAAACAAGAGGATACAGAAATGGCACCATATTTACAAGAACCGGTGGAAGATGAAGCATCATACAGTTCAGTTAGCCCAGCGATCCACCCAGCGACTTCCGCACTCTACATTCGCAATTTTGTTCGACCGCTCCAAGAATCTCGACTTCACGATTACCTTAGCAGTCTCGCGACTGCGCCTGGCAATGAACCAAATCCCGACGTCATCATCCACTTCCATATCGACCGTCTGCGCACCCACTCGATAGTCCAATTCACCAATCTTTCCGCCGCCGCAAGAGTACGCAATGGCATGCACGATCGCATCTGGCCCGACGAACCGAATCGCAAACCGCTGTGGGTGGACTTCATACCCGAGGAGAAGGTCGAAGACTGGATCAGCCAGGAGCAAGCTGCAGGCACAGGACGGAATACGAAGAAATGGGAGGTTGTGTACGAAGAAAATCAGGAAGATGGTCAAAACGGCATCACTGCTGTTCTACAGGAGGCGCTGGGGGATCCACAGGGATCGTCGAGTAGGAAACAATCTATTGCGCAGCCTCCACCCTCTGGACCTAGAGGAACCGAGGGAGCGCCATCCGGGCCGAGGTATGCCAGTGCAGGTTTTCAGCGACCTACGGGAAATGTGCGGAATCTTAATGAGATATTTAAAGCGACTATAACACAGCCTACATTATACTGGCAGCCTGTTTCGAAAGATCTAGTGAAGAGAAGACTTGATGCTATAGAGGATATAACGACCAAGGATCTATCTCGCCACACGGGCTCCGAGATTAATAGATATACATTTGAAGATGGTGACAGATTTGTTGATCGTGGACCGGAGATATTCTCGGGAATTCGACCTCCTCCCGGCCATAGAGGTGGGAGAGCAGGAGGAGGTGGAGGAGGTGGTGGTGGTGGATATGGAGGGAGAGGAGGTGGGGGTGGAGGATATGGGGGGCGAGGGGATAGAGCATTTGATAGAGGGTATGAGAGAGGTTACGATAGTTACCGGGCACCACCAAGGGATAGGCGTTATTAGGGGGCAAGCATTGCGAGATCATAAAAGGTCAGATCCGGAGAGAGAAATAGCAAACGCGAGCTGGATAGTGAAAAGGCTCTGTTTGGCTTGTAAGATTATTTTTGGCTGCAGATGAATGGGGGATGGGGATGCAGTGCGCTGAGTAGATGACCAAATTATGGAGCGATTCCAAAAGCAAGCAAGAAAGCAACTTGAGCAAGAAAATAATAACACATCACAAGAAAGAAAGAGTCTTAGATGTAGTAGGTCTTCTACACCTTTTGGCAGTATTCTGCAGAATGCAGATGCAGTAGCAGATGCAGTATGAAAAAACTACCCCGCTATCGGCCTCTCCTCTCCTTTTTCCTCTCTCCTCTCTCCGTCACCCTTTCGTCACCGCTCGCTTATGAAAAATTTCTTTACTTTTCTATGGCCGATGTTGGGCCCCGCCTTGTCAGAGCCTTATCTACCAATCAAAACTCACCAACATAATGTGACCAACCATTTAATGGACAAAGCAGCACTCCACTCTTTTTCCGACTTCACCTGAACAAAATCTTGTACATCGACAAATACTTCAACAAATTCCACAACCAGACCAAAGGAAAAAAGAGAAGAAAAAGGACACGACACCAACCAACATAGCTCGACTTCTGAGCCTCTTATTCTGATCTATCTGCAACGAACATACACAGTCGCGCGTATGAGTGGACGCTCGTCAGTTTTTACATCTCAGGTATGTTCTTGACTCTTCTCCTTCGCCGTCTCCTTTGTCTAGACGATGCGTCACTCAATTGAGTCCAACAACTCTCATCTCTGGTCGCGAGGATCAACCTGTCATTGCTGCTAGTGGCAGATGGTGACAGATAGTGGCAGATAGCTACTCGATCGTCCTCTTCTCAACATATCAATATCTTCACCCTCCTTGATTCACTTCAATTGAGCCACAAGAGTCCTGTCAACTAACATGTCGTTATAGGATTACATCTCAGGTTCGCAATCCTCCTCTTCAATGACCCTCTAGCAAAGTCCTCACTGTCGATATCCTAACTCCTCTTCACAGATCACATCTGGAAAGCCTCAATCAACTGAAATAGCTTTCGAAAAACGCTGCCGTTAACAATCTACTATCAACCTCAAACTCCACTCCAAAATGTTCTCCCGATTCATCAAGCCTTCGGCTTTCAAGCCCACCGCACAAGGCATCCAAGCTCGATTCGCACAACAAACCCGATTCCTAGCTACAGTTGAAGCAAGTGCCGGTCGTGCTATGCCAGTCACTCGTCCTCGTGCTACACCTATTTCCCACGACCGAGCTACATTCACAATTAGGGTATGTTGGTTTGTTGGTGGCTGTGGCTGGACGAGTCAGATGACTGACAGTGACACAGGATGGCCCGGTCTTTCACGGCAAATCATTTGGCGCAAAGTCCAACATTTCTGGTGAAGCCGTTTTCACAACCTCCCTTGTTGGATACCCAGAATCCATGACCGACCCTTCTTATCGTGGGCAAATCCTTGTCTTCACTCAACCTTTGATTGGAAATTATGGTGTTCCATCATCTGCCAAAGACGAGCATGGCCTTTTGAAATACTTTGAGTCGCCCAACATTCAATGCGTTGGTGTGGTGGTCGCCGATTATGCCGAGAAGTACAGTCACTGGACTGCGGTGGAGAGTTTAAGCGAGTGGTGTGCTCGCGAGGGTGTGCCAGCCATCTCAGGTGTTGATACCCGTGCTATTGTCACCTATTTGAGAGAGGTGGGATCATCTTTGGCCAGAATCACCATTGGAGAGGAATACGATGCCGATCAAGACGAAGCCTTCATTGATCCCGAACAAATTAACTTGGTCAAGAAAGTTAGTACCAAGGCACCATTCCATGTTAGCTCTTCGAACGGAGATATGCATGTTGCCGTCATCGATTGTGGTGTTAAGGAGAACATTTTGAGAAGTTTGGTCAGTCGTGGTGCAAGCGTCACTGTTTTCCCTTACGATTTCCCTATTCACAAGGTTGCTCACCACTTCGATGGCGTGTTCATCTCTAACGGACCTGGTGACCCAACTCATTGTCAAGAGACTGTCTACCATTTGGCCCGATTGATGGAGTCTCACCAACTTCCCGTCTTCGGCATCTGTCTTGGACATCAATTACTTGCTCTTGCATCTGGTGCTCGTACTATCAAGCTCAAGTATGGAAATCGTGCTCACAACATCCCGGCTCTTGATTTGACTACTGGGCAATGTCACATTACCAGTCAAAATCACGGATATGCTGTTGATACCACGACTTTACCATCTGAGTTCAAGGAGTACTTTGTCAATTTGAATGATGGATCCAATGAAGGTATGGAATCACTTGAACTTCACATTGCATCAAGTCAAGCTAACAATTTCCATAGGTATGATACACAAGACCCGACCAATCTTCTCAACACAATTCCATCCCGAAGCTAAGGGAGGACCCATGGATTCCGCATATCTTTTTGACATGTACATTGAGAACGTCAAGCGATACAAGGAGAACCAAGCCGTTTACCCTGTTGGAAAGGATAACAGACCAAACCCTCTTCTTGTAGACATTTTGTCAAAGGAACGTGTGGGTGTAGCTCCTACTCCTCCGGCTCGACAGGCTGCTGCTGCTGCTGCTTAGGGAGGTGTGAGATGATCATGAGGCTGAATGGGGTGGAGGAGAAGGAGGGGAGGTGAGGTGAGGAAGTGGGTAAGTGGGAAGGAATAGGAATGTGGTTGGATTTGGGAAATTGTGGGAATTAGTATATTGGCGTTTTTTCAAACTGCTGAAATTGAAAGTCAAATTGAACATCTAGTTGTGTGTATGTGCGAAATGGTGATTCAGTCATGTGTGAAGTAGAGGATGGCTGTGAGTGGAGGAGTGGTGGATGTGGAAGTGAGGTAGAGGATAAGGTGGAGTGGGAGTGAGATGATAGATAAGTACTGGTAAATATATCCAACAACTATTGAATTCGAAAGAGCTTTACTCCGCTGAGATGTGAGTCCCCCTTCTCTTTCCACGCGTAAGAGAGAGCCGTCCGTGTATGTGTGAGCAGAACTTAGAGGTACTTCGAGGAGTTCACATTCGATACTCGTCGTAGGGTCAGCAGCTGGTGACAGTCGGAGCAAGCGGAGGCAAGGACAGCCTGTGGGAAGTTTTGTGTAGATCTCCGCGTTGGCATTCATGTTGCAGCGAGCAGCAGCAGCAGCCTGGCGACCTAGGGAAGGTCAAGTATCGCAGGGTAGGCGTCGCGTTGAGGCAGGGTTCCTTAGTTCTACGTCCCGAACTTGAAGCAGTTAGGACGCAGCGTTAGAGAAATACTATGTATATAGTAGGCCTAAGAATGTGGGGTTATAGGGAACTACGATGTTGATTTGAGAGGATACAGTAGTTAGCCTTGCTGTAGCTACCAAGCCTCGTAGGAGGATAAGCGTCTAGACCTTATCTTAGTTATTGTAACACAGCCGGTAACCCCTCCCTTCTAACCCTAATAGGCCGCGGCACTGGTGTCTAGTACTGTACTGTATGTAAGATTGCCTTTTTCCGCTATACAAAAAATATATATTATAATATTTTATAATTTACTTTTAGTTTTTCTAAATTTATATATTATAATAAATTAATAAATAAAAATATTATATTATAATTTTTTAAATTATATACTTCTATATATTTATTTATTTATTATATCAGTTATTATTAGGTTTTATAACTTATAGTGTTTATTAAATCTACTTTGTATAAATACACTCCATTAATAGAAGTGCCTCGCTGGAAAGTCGAAATTCTATAGAATTATATCGCAATACGAGCTTTGATACGTAGGCTAGCTAATAGGCTATCGTCCTTAGGTAGCTGAAAAGCACTGTAACCTTGGATACATATGTATATCTCCACACATCCCACAACCTAGCTGCAGCTCTGGGACTTTATTGATTGACTATGTACACGTCATCTTATATTTCAGCTACCTTCGGGCAAAGGAACCTTCCCAACCCAGATTGTTTACGTAGCAATACATCGAGTTTGGTCTATCAGAGACAGCTTTTGTAAGTATCTCACTTCAGCGCTGGGGCTGTATTGATTCAGTATATACTCGTCATCTTATATTTCAGCTACCTTCAGACAAACAAACCTTCCCATGGAGGGTTGAGCTGCATACAGCTTTCCGAAAAAGGGCAATTGAGCTTCATCAGCTGCCCAGCGTACAGGACAAGGGGCTACTTAAAGGACAATTGGGCTTCAGCTGGCGAACATGCAGGGAGAATACATTCTTTTCTACAATAATTGTGGGTGCCCCACTTAAGCTGTTTCTCATGCTAGCATGCCAGTATACGCTTAAGTGGGCGAAAGCGAATAAGAACTCTACACCAAAAGTACTTGCTTTTGTATACAAAACCATTTATAATCAGAAGTACTTAATGTGTTAGTGTTTGTTATATATATTAAGATCATATATTTTAATACAAATCTCAAAAAAACGGAAGTGGACTACAGGATCAGTTCAATTATATGGGAATGGCCTCATTTTCTGTATCAGCACTACCGCTGTGAATCCACTATGCCTGATATGAATAAATCCAGGTAAAGGCTGAAGTATATAAACATCTCACTTAGTTAACTAGAGAATCAAGTCTTTTACGCTTCACATATTCTTATTCGCTTCCTTCTTTTTAAGCGTATACTAGCATGCAGCTTAGCTATCACCCTCACCGGTTGGTGACATCCCTGTTTCCCGCACGCTCCCTTGCAGCTATCGGCATATCGGGATACCGTCTTCGGCAGCTTGAATAGATAGCGGCGAGCTGAGAACGCATGAACAACGTCTATAATACCACCGTAGTACTAAATAACTGTTCGGGTCTTGCTGCCCGGGGGGAGGGGGGTTGCATCAGAAAAGGTGGGGTTAGAGAAGGATGGTGGTAATGAAAAAACTGTTGCCCCGCAAATGATTAGAGGATCGAGATTCGCTTTAGATGAAGAGTTAATTGCCCCGTGAGCTTAGCTCCGCGCAGGTTCTACATCGGATGAGGTAGACAGCGGGATATTCTGAGCGGAATCTTTTCAGCGCTGTCTTTGGAAGATATATCATAGCGCGAGCACTGACTCGACTTAGAGTGCTCGAGGGCATGATGTTGCACAGTCATACATGGCATATACAAACAGGTTACTCTACATGGGTATAGACAACCAATCACTACTCTTTGGATTGCACGGAGTAAAGAGTGATATATAGATTCGTAGAAAGCAGTTTAATCAGGCAGCCAGATGAAGTTACTTGTCCAAAAAACTACTTAGCATTCTTCATCAAGTCAGAATACTTTGCCAGCACTTCGGTCCAAATGAGATCCAGGAGGTTGTAATCAACCCAGTCGGGGGCAGTAATTAGCACGGAGCTGATGACAACGTCTTTGGTAATATTTGGGTTTCTCTTGAGTGCTTTGACATAGGTATTGCGCAGCTGGATAAGAAGCGAGAACTGCTCAATAGCGAGCTGCTGAGCAGCAAGACACTTGTCGAGAGAGTCCACCGTGGCTGGGAAGTCAACCTGAAAAGTAGGTTTATGTCCGGTAGGTAACAGAGCTTCCATCTCTGTAGCTACTTTCTTGAAGGTGCTGATCCCGTCGACTGTCGAGTTGTTCATTTCAGTGGTTTTGTCATTGACGGTGGCAAGGTATTTGTTGACAATCTTCATCTTGTCGTCGATTTGATTCAGTATAGCCTGAAGCTCGTCTCTCTCTTTAGCACCATTGATAGCACCAAAGATAGCATCCAATCCGACAGCAACGAAGATGCCAATGCCAGTAGACGCAAGCGCGGCCGAAGTCGAGGACTCCACCACTGCTTCAGTAACTTCTTCAGCGCCCGCTTCGGCGACGTCCTCCAGAGATTCAGTGGATGCGGCCTCTGCCACGTTGGTAATGCCAGCATCCAGCGCATCTTCTGCGAGCGCTTCAACAACCTTCTCAGCCTCCTCCGCGGCAGCCTCTCCCGTCCCACTGAGGATTGCCTGCTTGGCGAGCTGACCCAGATTGACTATAAACTTCAACACCAGAATGCCACCAATGGCCTCAGAGGCTGCTTCGGCCGCGTTGAGAATGGTATCTCCCTTTACTGGATCAGGAAGCTGGTCAATCTGCGTTTGGAAATCCTTGAGCTTCAAGTCGTCCATCTGGGTTGTTGTAGAAAGGTAGAGCAATAGCGCGTTGTTGACAAGAAGAAGCTTGAAGTTGCCGAGTTTTTTATTGAAGGCGATAACATCATTCTGGACATCATCCTGCGTACGGACGAGCAAGTCATGTCTGGAGTTCACCTGGTCCCGCAGCCACGGAAGATTGTAGAACCAGTCATCCCAAGGAAGGGCACCCATCTTGATTTCGTTGGGAGGAAAAGATCTGCGTAGGGAAAGCAGCGTTTGCTGAGAGCAAATTATCTCAAATGACTTGCAATCAGACTGAAGAAGGTTTGGTGGTAGACTTGTTGTGCTCGAGTGCTGCACCGAAATCGCGCTTCCTCAAGAGCACTGGTGATTTGGGGTATAAATAGTGATTCAAGATAACCGTCCAAGCCTTGCTGAGTCAGTTCCATAGCATTTTATCACCTCTTCTCTCTTTTTCTTTTCCTCCCTACCCTACCCAGTGTTTGTTTCAGCTGAACTTCCAAATTTCTAGCCACAGCTTAGTGGCGTGTAGCCGAACGTTGGGGTTGGCATGGAATGGGATAAATGTCTACGGCTCATGGAATAGCAATGGAGCGCGGTGGGACACGTTCCAACATTGCTTAGAATAACTAGGGCTTTTGACAGGGTCTTGATATTGATCCGCGCAAGCTTTGGACCTTTACGATCCACTTAGTGCCGGAAATTTATCCCAGACTTCGGTATTGGGCACTAATTTAGGCCTGATGAATGCCTGCTGAAAGCTGAAAAAGATCAACATATAACTTACATACCTTGGCGTGATTGATCACACTACCATATTAATCCTTGACTATCAAACTTTATTTTATAATTTGTGTCGTATACTGGAATTCGTTTGCATTTGATAGCCTTGTAGTTCCAACCGATTGGGTGCTTCTCTATATGGTCGGTCCGATTGTCCACATATTTCGAATATGATAGTGCCACGTTGTTCTGCACTGGTTACTATAGCACTTCTGCAGGAGTGCGAGCGTCGGCTCTCAGCTGAACATTCTGATAGTGCATATTTCGTATACTCATCTAATCGGCTATTACGAGTCGCTGTTGCTAATTCGTGCAAGCTGCGTATGCCACGGCGATGTGTCTAACCGCACTGTACCGTTCAACTGTATAAAACCCAGACCTTCACCGTGCAAACATCGCTTGTTTTGTTGATATAGCGTAGCAACTACAATCTTGAAAGGCTCGATTTCAACTCCTGGTAAGCAATTACTTACCTCATTCGTCAAACAAGTCTCCGCTAATCAGCATAAGCTTGCAAAAGGTTTTGGGACCTATATCTATTGTATCAGCGCTCCTTTTTGCATTCCACATAAGAAAGATATGGGGAATTCAGGCTCAATATTGCCATGGGACAACTGGTTTTACCATATCGATGACTTGAAAGCCGAGGCGAATGATCTTCACAACACAGCAGTCTCTGCTCAAAATGACATACGTTCTAAGATTGTCCAATACGACAAATTGTTGAACCAGAGCAAGCAGCTATTGTCTGCAAATGCTGCCCTCGTCATTATAACCCGGGCTATGAAGTTCAATGATCTGCAGCTAAAAGACTTTGAGGCCCAAGTGCGGGCTCTGCCCGATCCCCCAGCAGGTTGTGTTCCAGCAAAATTCGCAGGGTTTCTTTCCGAAATCACCGGATCAATCCTGGTATTGAAAGCCATCGTCAACCTCGGCCAGTTAGCCAAGGCTTCTTGGTTTGCAGAGGGTGCAGAAGTCGGAGGTGAAGTTGTCGAGGAGCTCGGGGTCGAGGGGCTCGCCGAAGCAGGTGTGGAAGTGGGAGTTGAGGCTGAGGTCGAGGCTGCTGTTGAAGTTGGTCTTGAGGTTGGTGTAGAGGTTGGAGTGGGAGCAGCACTTGCCGAAACCGGAATTGGCATCATTGCTGCCGTTGGCCTTGATGCTATCTTCGGGGCCATCAACGGTGCCAAGGAGCGTGACCAACTCCAAGCGCAAATCGACAAACTCAATAATGCGCTGAGCAAGCTCAGAGGTTTTCAGAACGACCTAACCGAAAAGTTCAGGAGCCTGAACGGCTTTGTTATCAACGAGGAAACGCGTTTCAAAGGAATTGTCAGGGCTCTTCAGGATGTCATTCCTTGCAGTTCTGCCGGGGCATGGCAGTATCTCCCTACCGACTCAAGTGCTATCCCTCAATACCTTGATGCACAAACCGCTGCGTTGACTTTTTACGGTCTCTTGTCCCAATTGCGCCTCACTTATCTGAAGGCAAAGGAACGCTCACCTACTGTATCCAAAGAAGCTATTATTATGGCAGTAGAAATATCAGCCAAAGGAGATATTACGCATGAAGATCTTGAAAAGCTCTGGGATATTCTTCAGCAATATTCTGATGGCATGAAGGATGTTAATCCCTGATCAGTCAATATCCACTTGTGGTTCACCCACCAAATAGCATCGAAGTTTTAGTTAGTCCTCTGTTTATAGATTTCTATTCCGTGAAAGAATTTATAGTTTTCAATCTGCATATAAATATTGTGACGAGACCACTAATAAAAGTACTGAATGACCTTAGAATTTACAACTAAAGAACTAAGAAGATCTTAAAGATCTCGAGGGCTGATATATACTAAGGGGTCATATGTAGTCGCGTAGATCACGTGCCTAAAGTATATAACAAAGAGAGTTCCGGTTTAAGTATTTAAGTATTATTATAACAATTTATTTAAATTATTATATTATTTTGTTTTTTGAAAAAACTTATTTATAAATATATATATAATATTATTATTTAATAATAATTAATTAATAAAATAATTAATTTTTTAATTAATTTAATTAAATAATAATATATTTATAATATATTATTATAATTATTAATAAAGAAAAAAATATAAAAACTCTATTTTTAAAATAAATAATAATTATTAAGATTATTTATTTATAAATTTATTAATAAATAAAAGATTATAATAATAATAT